>JANHGB010006354.1:4232-24993 GCA_026283785.1 Coracopsis vasa
CACAGGGGCTTGGAGCAAGCTGCTCTAGTGGAAGGTGTCCCTGCCTGTGGCAGGGGGTTGGAACTGGATGAGCTTTAGGGTCCCTTCCAATACAAACCATTCTGTGAGTCTATGATCCTGCAGCCCCGGCACAAGGTGCATTTTGATGTGATGTGGACAGAGGACTGGGGATATGAGGTGTTCCCAACTGCTCCCAACTGGTTTTGGAGCATCTCCCTGCCGGCACACATGGCAGAATGCTAGTGGAACAGGAGTGACTGGCAGAGCACAGGGGCTGCCTACCCTTGGGGTCAGGAGCTCTGCCCGAGGACCTGGCTGGGGCTCAGGACTGGGCACCTCCAGCCCACGGTTCCAGGCTGACATGTTCCCAGTGTTGGAGTCTTGGGTGGGAATTTCTCCTCCCACCAAGCGTGTGGACAGCTGTGGGCAGCAGGCTGGGTCTGCAAGGGCCAGCGGGTCTCTTTCTCCAGGTGACATTAGTGGACATGGCTGACAAAGCCTGGCACCAGCTGGTGCTGTGGGTGCTGCCAGAGCCTGATCCCCTGCTCCTTCCCTGCAGTGTTCAGTTCCCTGGACATGTCGCGCTCGGTGTCGGTGACGGCCGCAGGGCAGTGCCGCCTGGCCCCGCTCATCCAGGTCATCCTGGACTGCAGCCACCTCTATGACTACACCGTCAAGCTGCTCTTCAAGCTCCATTCCTGTGAGTGTCCCCAGCACCTCGCACAGGGGAGGACAGAGTGGAACACCAGGGGTCACCACCCTGCTCAATCCCAGGCCTTCTGGAGGGTGAAGGGAGTCACATGGGCAAAGAAAAAGCAGGGGCAAGTGCTGGGGGATGGAGGTGTCCCAGAAGTCTCCCCTGCTGAGCACCCGTCGGCCACAGGGACTGTGTCCACCAGGAGCTGCCCTGGCTTTGGGCAGGCACTGGCTGCAAAACCCACATCCCCTGGGACCTTGAATTGTGGTGGCAGCTGCTTGAATGCCAGCTTGCTGCCTTTCCCTGCCTGGGGTGTCTGGTGGGGCACATGATCCCCTTCTGCAGCAGGACACAGTGCCAGAGTATTCAGACCCGGGAGGAAGGTCATCATCACTGGGAAAGACCCATCCCCACATGTCTATGCCAATGGGTTGTCCTCTGATCTGCGCTCCCTTCCCAGCGTGGAGACACCCCACCGATGTTTCTACTTGCTACTTCTTCCAGGTCTGCCGGCAGATACACTGCAGGGACACCGGGATCGGTTCCTGGAGCAGTTCAGAAAGTAAGTGCCCAGAAGTGGGACAGATGTGGGGCACTGGCTGTCCCTGCTGCTAGCAATGTTCCTGGGGCAGAGGGAGGATGGGGGAGGAATGCCAGAGTCCCTGTGCCGGGCCTTGGGAGCTGAGTGATGCAGATGGAGGAGGTGCAGGAGTCAGTCTTGCTTGGGGCTATGAAATCCAGCCTGCTTCAACATGTTGGCTTTCTCTGGAGCTTTCTGCAAGGAAAAGTGGTTTTTGCTTGTGGCTCCATTATGAGAGGGATGTTTTGGTAGGAGCAATGGGGTGGGCGAACACAAGCAGCACACGAAGGCAGTTTGAGATGCTGCTGCAGGACAAGGGTCTGCATAAGCCCTGGTCATGACACTGGGGGATGGGACAGGGAGAAAAGATTTTCCCCCCAGTTCTGTTGAATTTTAAGGAAAATTGACAGTTTCCCAAACACAAGGGAGTTTGTTAAAAGGGGCAGCTGAAGGATGAAACCTTGGGATGTTGCACAGCTGAGGGGGGGTCCATGAAGAGCCTTGCCAAGAGCCTGCATGCCATGGGGTGGAGCGGAACAGAGGTGATTTTTGCATGGGAAAAGCCATCCCTGCAGGGACATAGAAAAGGAAAAGGCAAAGCTTGTGGCACCTGCGTCTGTCCCGAATTAAGGTGCCAATAAGAGAGATTTATAAACCTGCATCTAAAGGTTGTGGGAGGAGAGAGCTGGAACCAAGTTATGGTCACCCAGTTACAGCGTGGGATGGGTGGGTGCTGCTGTGTGTTGGGGGTGGGCGTTGTGTTTGTGAGAGGCCATGACCTGCTGCAGGGTGATGCTCAAGGTCACAAACTGCAAACCAGTGCCCGTGGCAAAACCACTGGGCATGGCCATTAGCAGCTGGCAGGATGGTCTGTGGGCTCGGACACCCCGGGCACAGCCCTTGGGGCGGTGTCAGCAGTGGGTATCATCAGATACCCACCGGGCTGCCGGGGTGGCTGGAAGAGAGCGCAGCCGTGACGGCAGGGCCGGGCAGTGCCGGTGCTCCAGAACTGGAGATCCTGAAGGAGGGAGCTGTGCTCCTGCGGGAGCTGAAGGGAAGGTGCAGGTGCGGCCTCCAGGCAGGAAGCCCCCAACCGGCTGGGGCTGTTCCTCAGCAATGGGGGTGTTTCTGAGCTGCCCCTTCCAGCTTTGGCCGTGGTGAGGACAGCACAGAGAGGAGCTGCACCTCAGTGTGCCCCACTGCAGCCGTTGTGCTGTGGCTCATGGTGTCACAGGCTGACAGAGTGGTGTGGGTTGGAAGGGGCCTTTGAAGATCATCCTGTCCAACGGCTCTGCCATGGGCAGGGATATCTTCCACAAGGTGAGGCTGCTCCAGTTTCAGGTCCTTCTCTCTGCTCATCAGGTCCTGGGTTTGGTGGCAGTACGCATCACCATACACTCCAGCACAGCATGGTGGCCCAGTGACATCCTCCTGGAGCCAAACGAGGGGCTGGAGCTGCCCACATTTGGGGTGGGGTGTCTGGGTTGGGCAGGATCTGTCCCTGACCATTCCCTGCCCCTTGCAGGCTGAAGGACCTTTTCTACCGCTCCAGCAACCTGCAGTACTTCAAGCGGCTGATTCAGATCCCACAGCTGCCGGAGGTGAGACCTCAGGGTCAGCAGTTCCCACACTTGCTGTCCCCATGGCCAGGAGCAGCAATGGGGCTGGTGGCCCTGGGACAGTGTCCAAAGAGTGTCAGCTGCCACCTTGCCTGGCTTCCTGGGGCCAGTGGCAATGTGGGGCTCGTGGGGCCTCAGGCTCATCCTGCATCCCTCTCTGGGTGGGATCCTGCGGGATGGAGCTGCCTCTCCAGCTGGAGGCTGGGACCCCCTCTCACACTGACCTTCAGCCCTTGCCAGGATCTGTCCCTGTGGGTCCTGGCTCCATCCCTGCAGGTGCTGGCTCTGTTCCCATGGGTCAGGGCACAGCCAGCTCAGCACTGGGGCAGGGTTTGAACCAGTGCCTGAAGCCCTGCAGCAGTGCTGGTGCTCTCCCCAGCAGCCACACTCCGCTTTCTCCCCAGAACCCCCCCAATTTCCTGCGTGCCTCCGCACTGTCAGAGCACATCAGTCCTGTGGTGGTCATCCCCGCTGAGGCATCCTCACCCGACAGCGAGCCCATCACAGACCTGGTGGAGATGGACACAGCCTCACAGGTGAGCTGCCACAGCACTGCTTGTGCCCCTCAGGCTGCAGAGGGGACGGCGGGTGCCCTTTGGCTGCCAGACCAGGGTTGTTTCTCCAAAACCATACCATGGTCAGGGCTGGGACAGTGGGGATGGCCTTGGGCGCTGCGGAGCATCACTGCAGCGGGACCTGTTGGCACTGGGTGTCACATGTGGGTGCTGCACAGTCTAAGTCAGGCTCTAGTCATCTTGCAGTGCTTCTCTTGGTGGTTTGGTGCCCTCCAGTGATGGCTGGCTGGAGATGTTTGGCTTACCAGCATTGCCCCTCTGCGCTGCATGCTTGCATTAGGTCCTCACTCCCCTCTCCGCTGAGAGTTGTCCCTTGGCACTGAGCATTTTGGGAGGGAAAGAGGCGTGCAGTGACATGGCTTACGGGGACCATCCCCACCCCAGGAGTGGGGACGGATCAGAGATGATTCATGTTCAACATGTTCAGTACCCGGGTAGCAACGGGGAGGATCCAGCCCCAGTGTCACAGCAGCACCAGCAGGCAGCAGCCCTGCTGGCTCTTGAGCTTGGTGGCACTGCCAGGGATATGGAGGGGACGAGGGCTCCCGGGCAGTGCTGGGTTCACTCCAGGTCCCTGCTGCTCTCCCTGCAGAGCCTGTTTGACAGTAAGTTTGACGACATCTTCGGCAGCTCTTTGGGCAGTGACCCCTTCAACTTCAACAGCCAGAACGGGATGAACAAGGATGACAAGTGAGCAGTTGGGCTGATGCCATGGAGGCAGCCAGGATAGGATTAGGAGCTCCCAGCATGGCACCATGGTGGCCGAGGGGACACCTCCATCGCAGGATGCGTCCCCACGGCACCAGCGTGGCTGGTGGCACTGAGCATGTACCTGGTGTCTCCTCCCCAGGGACCGCTTAATCGAGCAGCTTTATGGGGAGATCGCAGCCCTGAAGGAGGAGCTGGAGAACTTCAAGGCTGAGGTTGGTGACAACCATCCTGTGGTGCAGTGAGCACACATGTGGGAGGTCCAGGGGCAAGATGAGACCCAGCAGCTCACGCTGGGAATGAGGCTGGTGTGGTAATGGCTGTGTCCCTGGATGGGCAAGGAGTGACACTGTCATAGAATCACAGCCTGGGTTAGGTTGGAAGGGACCTTAAAGCTCTTCCACGTCCAAATCCCTGCCACAGGCAGGGACACCTTCCACTAGAGCAGCTTGCTCCAAGCCCCTGTGTCCAACCTGGCCTTGAACAATCTGATCCATTTGTGGTTCTAACCCATTTGGAAGCAGAGCTTCACCTCTGCTGTGCTGAACTCGATACATGGAACACCAGCAGAGTCCATATTTCCACTGGGAACAGATTTGGAGGACACGGCAAAGAACAGAGTCAATGGAAGGGCTTTGAGGAGCCCAGTCTGGGGCAGCTTTGATGCACAGGAATCGTTTGAGTTCTACCCCTTCCACCAAGGGCAGCTATGGAGGAAGCATTGGGTGACCTGGCAGCTCTGCTCTAACTGCCCGCTGTGGAATGGCACAGTTATTGTCTTCACAGCAATGCTCTGTGAGTCAGGTCCTGCTCTTGGCAGGCAGCCCTGCTCTGCACTGACCTGCACTGCTCCTGGCGCTGCCTGGGGCAAGTGGAGCCTGAAGGTAACTGCTCAAGGCTCTTCATGCAGTCGTTCCATGTGAAGCGCTCTGATTTGTGGTGTGTGCCTGCTGCAAGGGGGCTGTTCATGGCCCCCCATCTGCAGCGTCTGGGCAGAGCAGGGTGAACTGTAATAAAGCAGAGGAGATGGTGCATTAAGACAAGGATTTGAATTAAACCCACCTTTTCTTTCCATTCCTATAATAGGAAATTGAATAACAGAGTGAGGCCTTCCCCTTTCCACAGTGAATTTAATCCAGACTGGTTCTTTTTTCCCCCTATTTTGGCATGTGGGAAGGGAATGGATTGATCCCATTTCGGTTCTTCCAGAGCAGGTGCATTTGTAGCCTTTTGTTTGCAACTGCAAAAGGCAAGGTGAGGAATGAAGGAGCTTTAAATTCAGAGGCACAGCTGTGCTCCTGTCCAGGTAGAACTGCCCCAGTGCTGGGCTGGGGTCACTGACGGACTGTGATTGACTGTGTTGTACTCAGGAGAAATGGCCATTGTGGTTTCCTTGCAGTGACCCCATCCAATGTCCTCACCTTGCCTTTCCAAGCAGCACTAGGAGAGGGAAGGGCACCTCAGTGAGAGGCAGAGCCCAGGTTTGTGCTAATTTGACCTCAAGGGTTTTTCTCTATCAAGAAATGGGTCAAAGTCAGGAGGGCGAAAGAGATCCTAAAGGAAAAGGGTCTAAAACCTTCCTCTTTTCCTTGACTTTCCCTTATGCCCACACCTCCTGCAGGAAGAACCAACCCTTTCCTATTGCAGTATCTCTCTATTTGAGGTGTTCATCTCTGGCGAGCAGGAGGGATGATGAGAGATGGTTTCATAGTGCTCTCTTTGGCACATTCTGGACACAAAGAGGCGTCCTGTTGAATCTCTTGACTATATTTGGGGTTTATACCCTTTAAGCATTACCTTGTGGCATTTCTGTATCTGGTTGCTTGGCATCTGGGGAAGTTGGGCTCCCATTGTAAGCAACTGGCTTAGGGAATGAGCCAGGAGGGGCAGGATTGCTGCTGAATGCCTCAGAGCAGTGATTTGTTAGCTTCTAGTTCTTATATTCCTTATATCGCTAGGACAGTGGGGGTTTCATGCTTCTAAAAGCAGATTTCACCTTCAGCTGGGCCACAGATGAGAACACTTTGCATCAGGCTGAAGTATTCCTGCACCATTGGAAAACAGCAGGATCATGCCAGCTGCTCCTGTGGGGTTGGCTCCCTTTGGAACCATAGATTGGGAATTCAGTGGTGATTGCCTTGACTTCTCCTCATGGCATCTTTGAGATGTCAATTGTAGGAAGCACTGGCAAACTGTATCCACACAGCAGCTTCCAGCTGCACCAAAGGGAAGTGCATCTTGTATCTGAGGGCAGAACTGGATTGTTAAATTCAACTACATGAGCCCAGGTTCATGCTAAAGTGATGGGATATGTTGTATTTTAGCACATATTCAATGGATTAAGGGCCATGACTTGGGACAGATCTATGTGGCTTACATGCAGCAGCATCCTTTGCTGTGAGTCTGGAGTAACTCTGGGTTTGGCGGCTCTTGGATCAATGTTCAAGCCAAGGAGCTTCAAAAGCCTTTTTGTCACTTGGGAGTGAAAGGGATAGCGAGGGTTCCAAGTGATGCCTGTTCTGAACCCCCCCAAACTATCTTCACAGCACCAGGAAGCTCTCCCAAGAGGCAGGAGACCAGAATCCACACTGAAAGCCTTCCACTAGGCCTGTGATTCCGCACTGTGGAATGGAATTTGCCTCCCAGGGGCTAGGTTGGTTTGGTAGGAGATTGAGGACTGACAATCCAGGCCCCTTCATCAGTGTTCCCCCCTTCATTCCCAAAGGATTCAATGAAGATGCAGCTGTTTGGCCTCTAGTAGCCAAAGAGGGAGGAGTCATTCCTCAAGGACTGAAAGACATTGTTTGTGCCAGTTAAAACTGATGTGTCAGTCCCAAAGGGACCCTAGCAGAGACTGCCCTGTTATAGCAGTTACTTAACTCTGGTTATTAAGTGAGATTTTGTATGATATCGTTCTAATACAACTGTGCAAACATCTAATTCTAATGCACCTGCCTTACTTAAAAAACACCTGTGTGTATAGAGATATATTTCCTATATATAGAGATATTTCATATATATATTTCCTATATATAGATAGATATTTCCTATATATATATTCCCTATATATAGATATTTCCTATATATATATCCTATATATATGCATTTCCATTTGCAAAGAGCCACAACAGCCAGGAAAGAAAGGGGGGAAAATGCCATAAACCCTTTTGAAACAGAACTTAAAGCCACAGGATAAGAAAGGTTTGGCTCTTTCTGCTTCACTATTCCATCAATACAGCAGCAGATTAAGAAGCTCATAAATCCCACCCTTGCAAGACCCTAGAGCAGGCAAAAAGGGGTGAATCAGCCACAATCTTAGCTTATTCTCTACCCTGTTGTAGGCAGCTGGCTGGTATTCCCAAAGTCATGTGCAACTGAATAGGTTTGCTCTAATTATAACTGAGTATCATGGGACTTGTGTAAGCTGTGGTCATTCCAGCAACTTATCCATATGAAATGGGAACAGATCCGGTTGCTCTGCATCAGCACAGTTAAACACAGTCTGGGGGTTTAGTGTTTGGAAAGCCTCTGTTCTACCTGCTTTTGTTTCAGCTGCAGCTATCACATCTACCATGCAGGATGCTCTAGACAAAGAGCTATTGTTTAATGCTCCCTCTTGTTGACTGACTTTATTCCATGCTCTTGATGGAGGAAAGACGCTTTCTGTTGGAACAGTCAAGTGGAGCATGGCTGTTTGTTGGCTGCTTCAGTGGGATTGAGGAGGTTCAGCTGCTATGGAAACAACCCCCATATTTGCCAACAGCAGCTCACCTCCAGCATCTCTTCTTGCAGTGGTTTACTTGGCTCTTTGCAGAGGGAGTGGGGAACTCAAGCATGGATTTGCATTCCAATGCCACTGTATGCATTACAAGGCTTAGGAAGGTGTCTGGGGTAGTCTCACGGAAGGGATAGATAATAGAACTTCCTTGTTCAGAATGGGATTCTCTTCAGTGACTCTTGAGGAGGTGTGAAATGTAGTAGTGTAGTGATGGGTAGTGTAGTAACCCATGTGAACTACTTAGTAATGTACCCAACACTGGGATAGATGTAGGTATCTTAACCTGGGATGGGATTCTATTTGCCACAATGATTTACTTCTCATTTCACCACATTTTGTCCTAGCTCTTTTTCACCTTATTTTTCACCATCTTCGTATTGAGTGCAGACCTGCTGGTCAAATGGCTCCTGTGCTGGTGAGCATTTGGGAATGCCTTCTCCTTAGTGCAGTTCTGAAGCCATCAGTGCAAGCAGGAGGGGTATTTTCAGTCTTGTTGCTTTAGGAAATTAAACCAGGATTGAGCTCCTTTTCATGAGCTCCTTTTCATTGAGCTCCTTCAGGAATTCAGCCCTTTCTGGCCTGGAGTCATCCGGAACCAAACAAAAACTGCTCTTCTCCTCCTTTTAGCTGCACCCTTTGCATCCCTCAGTGTTTGCTGAGTTGGAGGCATTTTCTTGTTGTACCCTATCACTGATTAAACTGGGTTTGGTTCAGAAACTGGGCAGGTAAAGGAGGAGATGGGTGAATGACAACCACCACCCTGGAGCCACGGGGCTGGGGAAGGTTTATCCCTCACAGTGTCTGGCAAAGAGAGACTTCCAATGGGATTCAGAATGCACTGGAAGGAATGGATGTCAGGTCTTTTTAAGGGTATTAAATGCCAATGCAGAGTTTCTTTGTGGTGAGTGACTTGTAGGAATTCATGCAGTTGTTTAGAGGACCAGGTGGATCTGTTACTGTATATGAGTCAATCTAAACCACAGGTGAAACTCTTGTGAACATTAAGAGGCTTCAAAAGTTCTTAGCACTGGGGTATTCATTGTTTCTTTGTAATAACCATGCTCAGCAAGATCTTTGGCCTCCCCAAATAGAAATCTGATTAAAAGATGACTGAAGGAATCAGCAAATATGAATTGCCTAATAAAATACAGATAAAGCTGAAATGGTTGGAGGTACTGAAAGAAAGGTAAGAGTTATCTCCCTCAGTCCACACACCCATGGTGCTTCCTGGAGTTTGCACTTCCCCACACTTGAACCTGCAGCAGCAGGTAGGGCAGAAGGTTGGCTGTAATTGCCCATGCCTCAAATAGCATTTACCAGTGCACAACTGTGATTCACTAGGTATCAACATGAATAAAACCACTCCTTGGTAAGTGACAGCTCTGAAGGTTCATGGGGAGGGGGAGGCTGGTGGGAAGAGGCAGGAATACATGATCTGTACAAGTATTTTTGGGATAACTCTAGAGAACATCCTTGTTTCCACCTCTCCCAAATGAAGAGCATTTGGCAATCACTGCAATCACAGTCACAGCTACAGGTGGGATTCTCCCCCCACCCCTTCTTTTCTTTCCTACTGCACACAGTCAGGCTTTCTAGCTTGTGGTATCTCTGCTGCTTGTAGCCCATGACCCTGAGATGCCATTACCATCTTACTGGGCAGCATTGGATGTTTTCAGTGTTTCTAATACTGCCTGGTAATGATGATGATGGTGTTTCGTGTACAACGTGGAAAAGCTCAACAGCGAGTTTGGAAGCAGGTCAGTGGCCAAGAGAGAAACCTCCCCAAGCATAAGTATATTGAATGTGAAATGCTTTGGGTTCTAGAACAAAGGACAAAAGCCAAACAGAAGGAAATCTTGGCCTCATTCTAGAGTGAGCCTGTAAATAGAAAACTGCAGAACGTGGCACATGTTTGATACTGCAATGATAGGATGTGTTCAAATGAGAATGCTTTGTAGAGGTGAGCTGAACCAGGCACTCTGCTCCAAACACCTTCTTCTTCTTCCCTTTCAAACCATGGTAGCTTTGCAGAGTGAAAGCAAGCAGGTATTGAAAGGTAACACTTGAGTTTCCTTCGTCATCATTGTCTCCAAATCAAGATGTTCTTGTCAGCTGAAGAGAACCCAAGAACCTGGCTGCCAAATCAAACATGGGGTTTACTCTTTCAGCTTTGCTGCTGTAACTCACCCTGTCCCTTTCACAGCAGTTCCTCTGGAGTTCTCCAGTGTAGTGTTCTCATAGCAAAGCCATTCAGTTTAGGTCTTTGAACTGCCATGTAATGCATACACCTTTATTGTTATACAGATATACTTTTACATCCATTTGTCACTTCTTGAGTGAGACTTAACTCCCATCCCCTTGGACTGTTTTCATTACTTTAGTGGCCTAATGATGGGCTATGATTAAGCTAATGATGGGCTTTGTTCTTATTCTATGAGATTTCTTGCCCTAAATCAATGATACTACTTCAAGAGACCTTGAAAGAACTAGCCTGGTCTAAAGGGACTTAGTGGAGGGCAGAATGTTGTTTTATATGGCTGAGGGAGGCTTTTTGTTCTTTACAGTGAATTAAAACAACACAGGAAGTTGTACTTCCCAGTTACCAGATGTGAAAGGTCCTGTAAAGAATGATTTATAACAGCTCTCACTGAGCAAGGGGATTATTGCTGGGTTTATCTGACACACAGCTTTATGGGCAGGTGGTGCAGTGTACCTGGCAGGTGTGAAGCAGCAAAAGGCACCAGCAGCAGCATCCTGTCATCCCCCTTGCCCTGAGCTCTCTTACTGATCTATGGGGTGCTGGGGGTTTAATTACTTGCACTGAGAAGGTCGGTTGTTTCCTTGAACCCTCTTCTGAAGCATCAGCTGAATGATTCACTGGAGTGGAGCGTGGATGAAATGTACTCCTTTGTCATTTACTTTGATAGGAAGGTTGTATATCTGCTGTGCTGGAGCCACAAAGACTTGTGAGTACCTTATGGCTATACTAAATATTACATGCAGTATAGCATTACCTACACAGTATAGCTCAGATCAGAGCTCTCTTAAGCTGTCATGCATTGAGAGGCCATTGCTACCCCAAGGGATAAGACTCACAGTAAGGGGTGAAGAAAGGAAGACCAAGGAAATGCTGCTGCCTTCTTCCTGGGGGATGCAGCAGGCCAGTAATCCCCAGTCCTTGGAGTAACAACAGCCCCACTTAGAACAACACAGAGCTCTTACCAAGGGTGAGCAGCCTGCGCTATGAGTTCTGCCTTCTGTTGCATGAGGTGCTACAGCAAACTTCCCCTTCTTCTGAAAAGCACAAACCAAAGCAGACAGATACCTTATCATCGTTATCATTAGCATTCACTGTGCTTAATTACATTACTAATAACTACACCAGAGTCTCCTGCCACTGTCACTTTTATTTAAGACTCAAATTTGTCTGCATCCCTGCAAGTGAAGCCAATACAATAAAGGATGTGTTGTAAAAGCAGCTGTGTTTAATGCTAGGCCATCTCAGTCCCTTTTCTGTGCCCTCCTCAGCACTGTTTTCTTTATTGAGCAGCTTTCAGTGTGTCTTTTTAAGTGATTAATAAGACCTGGATTAGTATGGTTGTGAGTCAAAAGGGAGGAGGGAGTGAGGAAGCCAAGAACCAACCCCCAAGCAATCTTACTGGTGTTAAATCCTGTTGAGAGAGAACTTAACCTTTGGTTTCCATTTTAGATCTTTATGAAATCAACTTTTTCTACTCTCTTTGTAGCAATGCACCATGCTTTTGAACCTGTCCTTTAATATTGAATGTCTTCCTTCTGCCCACCACCTATTTCCCCACCCAAGGATCTAAGGCAATCATCCTCAAGCCGTTTCTGTTAGTTGTTATGGAACACTGACACCCTGAAGAACACGGACTCATTAATACCTGCTTCACTTCTCCAGCTGCTGGACAGACTGTGGTCCTCTGTGGGCATCTTACTAGACAGTGCTGGATTTTCTGGATCTACTCTAACACTGTCTGGTAACGATGTTTAAAGGGTGAACCAAACACCACCATGCCTCAGGAGTTGCTCTCACTGAAAGACATTGTACCACACTTTAGGCCAAAGTGGAACATTTGGACAAGAGGGTAAGGATGATGGCTATCATGGTAACAGGTATTTTCAGATGTAGTAAATGGCTGTTATCACAAATACATTGCTGGAAACCACTCTGTTGGATGCTGAGCCTTGGTGTTGCTGTGAAGGAGGTGAGACAGGCCATGTCTAACATACAAACTGTGTCTCTTCTCAGAGGCACAGGCATGCTTTCTTCTCCCCACACAGTGGTTAGAGCTGTGATGCAGCCACATGGCACAGCCCTTGCCCAGGAGGCTGAAGGATTTACTTGCCATGCTTGGCTGTGAAAGGTGGTTAGGGCAAGATGCTGGTTGTAAAGGTCACTCTTCCCAATTACACTTCAATTACACCTCCATGGTTGAACGGCCTATGAACTTCCAACCGTATAACCCACCCCATCACAGGCAGTGCTTGCAGCCCATGGAACAGGTGGGTTAATCACTCCCATCATTCCATTAAGAAACAAAGGAATTTAACCCAGGCAAGGAACAGTTACTGAGTGCTGACCCTGCTCTACCTGTGGAGCAGGGAACAAGAGCTGCTGCTGCCTCACTCTGTGTAGCAACTCATGTAGGAAGGACACCACTGCACTGAGCGTGAGAATGGATGAGGTTTGGATGGGAAGCTGGGCCTCCTTAAGGAATAAGTACACTCAGATGACCTAGAGGTCAGATTTAAACAAGTTTCCTGGCATGACACAGGAACAAGTGCTTGAAAGACCTTTTCTTACTGTAAGAGTATTATCTCAGTGACCTAGAACACTGTGTTTGAGCCAGAAAGCCCAGCTCCACCTGCTTCAGTAAAAAAGCACTGCAAGTGTTAACATTGCTGTATTAAAGATCTGTCTTTAAGCAGATCCTGGGATCACTCAACAGCTAAAACTAAGCAGGTATTTGCAGGCCAAATCTGGGGACTAAATCAGGTGCAAGTCTTGCCCTCCTCTAGTGACAGTTTCATGCCTCCTGCCTGAACTACACATACATGTTCAGCAGCAGCTTTTGCTTACCCTGCAGGTCCTGCCTAGTCCTTGACAGGTTAATCCAGGTCAGTACTTCTTTACTTTGCAGACGACCTGTAGAGGATGCGAATTCATGTCAGAAGTCATTAGTATTCACTTTACAAGCTCAGATTCATCCTTACACAAGGAGCATCCACACTACCTGCACTTCTGAAAGACTCTTGGGATGGGGCACAGCCCTCGTACTGATGCTTCAGTGTTGTCCCCACTGGTTTTCCTCTGAGAAATACAAGACAATGTTACACATGCACTCTGACCATGAACTCCTCTTTAAATATATTCCAAGTATTGACTTGTGTTTGAGGCACAGCACCAAACATCTTCCTCATCCTCAACTGAGTGTTAATCACCTTCCTCACTCCAAAACAGAACTGGGATAGACACACAGTGGTACCCAAGCAAATCCTGCATTCTCCTCCTTTGCCACTGGAAATCCCTCCATGTTTTTCCAATTCCTTGCAGCAAACTGGGTGTTTCCATCCCAAAACCACCAGGTAATACAGGAAGAGTGGGAAAACCGAACTGATTTGTGTAGAACTTCACCCTGTTTCCACTACAACGTGAACAGCTTGAAAGGCGCTGACTGTGCCTGCTTTAACTCCACGGGCTGACTCACTGGAACAAGCTGAGTTTTGTGCTTGCCCTTGCAGGCTGTAATTCCCAGGGCAAGAGAAGGCAGCAGCAGAGGAGGCTCTCTGGTGATTAGCCTCGGTGTTAATGAGTAACTGCCTCACAAGGGAGGGAGGAAATGGTGTGAAATTTGAGTGACTCTGCAAATTGGCTTTTAACAAGCACTGCAGTAAGATGGACTGGAGCGCGCACCTACCTCCCGGCTCTGCTTAGCACAAAGCGTGGCTCCTAACCTCGCATGGAGCTGGGTAAATAAATGTATAACTAACAAACAACCCTAATGGGCATCCAGGGCAGGGACAGGAATGTGGCCTTAAAAGCAAGGCAACAGAGACCAGGGAAATCCCTCTGCCCACCCCCATGGTGATGTATGCTTAGGAAAGTGTCCCTTCAATCTTGCCTCAGACAGAGACAGTCCTGAGAGCCAGGGGCAACCCAGAAAAATCCCCTTCTGCCTCAATATCTTTCCCTCCCCTTCTCCTGCTGATTTCCATCTCCCTTCAGTTGGTTTCACAAGAGAGCAATTCCACAGGCAGGATTCTTGGGATGGTTTCAGAGCTGTCGGAGGCCTGGTCTGCATCAGAGTCATTCTAAAGCAGTTGTCTCACTGAGGGGAGTTTTACCATGGGTGAAGGCACGTTGTTCAGCTGACACCCATGTGCATCCACAGTTCTGCTGTGCTGCTGTTGATGGAGCTGCTCCAGGCACGGGCATGGTGAGCAAGTTCACAGCCAGATGGATGCAATGGCCAGAGCTGCTGGTAAGTTCTATACAATCCTTTTCAACTCCTATAGCAGTGAACTGGAAATGGTTGTGTTTATACTGGGGCTGCTTCATAACCAAGTTAAATATTTACTGGTTATTGCTTTGTCTAAGGGAAAGGCCCTCAGCCTTGCCCTATCTTTTTAGTCCTGGATTTAATGGTGGAGTTTTCCTTTAGCCTGAGTGAGTGCCTGCTGATTGCTGTCTTACCAGGCAAAGTTAGATCTAGCTATCTGTGTCTAATACTGTCTGGTAATGCCGTCAATCGCATCGGCAAAAAGCTTCGTCTTGACACAGAGATGGAGAGGAAAGCTTGCCTTGATCAGAAGACTGGATGAAGCCTGATGTCTGGGCCTTCCCACTGGAGTTTGGGCTTATGCTGAAGGCTTATTCAAGTGCAACGTCTTGTTCACACCCAAGCATGGATTGTAATGCCTGCAGAAGTATAGGGAGACACGAGTAAAGTCAAGAGAGTATCAGCTTGTATGTCCATAACATGTAGGTAGGTCAAGATATGTTTTCAGAGCTCCTGTATGCCAGCAACCTTTGTATCTATTGTCAGACTGGCCTGAAACGTGATGGGCGCAGGCACAACCACCTCAGCTCTCAGTTTAAATAGCTGCTTCTGTTTGGAAATGATGTATTAAATGAGCAAAACTCAGCAATAGCTCATTGCACCCTGTAAATAAAGTCTGCTTTATTCTTACACTGACAGAAAAGTACTTTTAAAGGTACCTTATAAAATACAAGGGTTTGCAAAGCCCTCACTGCAGCAAATCTATTTGAGATGTGATTAATCAAATCACACAATCAGAAAGGTGCTCTGATTCCCCACATGTGGCTATCAATCAGCTTTTATCCTTCCCCTATGGAGAAGCAGCAATAGCCTATGCCAGTTGTTTGATTCAGCACCCTTAGTTGTGCAGTGTAAGAGCAATGAGAGGGAGTAGCACCATAGAATGCATTCCTGACCTCAACTGCTGAGCATCCTGTGCCTCAAGGCATGAGAATTGAGATAGCAAAGTTCTCTCCATGGAGTCTCACTGAACTGCCAGGAATTCCCCAGTTAGGAAATGGCCCTGCTCAGATGATGAAGATGCTGTGAATGTCCTGGTTAAAGTGACTCACGCTGGCAAGTCTCACTCTGCAGGGTACAAATGGAATCCCTTTGCACAGTACAATTACTTTATAGAAACCTGTTACCTCTTTTGGTACATGGCAGTGTTTCACCAAGGTATCAGTGCACTAAGACTTATACTTTTACCTGTGCTATCCCTGAACTCCAGCTGTTGGATTCCTTGTCTTCCTTTCCTCCATAAGCCTTTCTTGGTCCATCACTTACCCTTTGATTTCACAGAAGCTACAGTCTCTTACTGGCAGCCTCCCTGTTTCTATTCCTGTCTTCATAAAGATGCTCAGGATGACGTTCAAGGGTGGATTTGAGTTATGGTGTTTCCTGAAATGAAACAGATTTGACCTTTCAGCAACACTCCCCTCTCCTAATTACCTTGAAATGAAGTGAAAACAAGAACTCCACATCTTTCATCCCAGTGTGTTCTTGGGTCTATTGGTAATAAACCAAGTCCCATGAGGTGCCCTGAGCAGTCGGTTCTGAAGGGCAGGTACACACAAAACACCCTCAGAGCAGGCACAGGGATGAAGATGTGACTGCAGTCCCTAGTGCTGTGCTCACAGATCCTGTCACCAGGAGCTTGCTCTAATTATTCTGATTAATATTCTACTGTCACTGCCTTTATCACTAGAATCCACAGTGGATAAACACATCCATAAAGATTGGTTTCTTTGGATATTGTAGAGATACATTTTCATCTCTTACATGCTATTTAATGTGCTGTTTCACTGCCTTAGGGCTTCTGTTATTCATTTGTGGCATTTTAGTTGTATATTTAATAAAATATGGATCTTAACCCAGCTCTGAGGTGAATTTCTTTCGAAGCAATACAGATTTCTGTGTGTTTAACCCAAAACTCCTTCCTCAGTGCTTGAATTCAGTGGAATAATTCCTGCCCAAGAGCAGTAACTGCTTCTCAGTAGAGCTCTGTATAAGATAGATACAAGCTGGCTCCTTAGAGTGTTCTCAACTGCTTTGGGTGTAATCTGGCACTGATGATGGAGTTGTGTGCCTCTAATTTATGACCAGCTATAAGGGGTCACACCTCTGTGAAGCTGGATGGGGGTTCGAGGCAATGCAGATGAGACATTGCCTTCATCAAGCCCTACCAGCCACACGAGACTGCAACCACCCCAGCAATGTTTCAGCCAAGTTATACACTGAAACAGCCTTGATTTCCAAGCAAAGGGGAGAATTTCTCAATGAGAAACCCCTTTATCCAGATAAAATGGTCCTTACACAAGCCAGGAGCTAATGTGTCTCACAGAATACAAGCATTAAAGTGTCCATTACAACTCCTTCACAAATGTATGTATTTGTGAAGACACAGATCATAAGAGAGTGTGTGTATATATATATCTATATAACTATATATATATATTTAATGTTACTTGTCCTCCTGATCTGTAGTCTGGACTAAGCCAAGGAGACTTTTGACATCAATACCCTCTTATGATCCTTGAACTAGAAAGTCAGACCCACCTGCACAAAGAGGGATTGATCCTAAACCAAATCCCCCTCTGAAGAGAGCAGTGGGAAAGCAAGAACATCTACTTGCTCAACCCCACTGACTGACAAGGGGACACCGTGGGTAGGTTATCTGAGCTGAGCAGCAAACAGACAGCTGTATTGCTGTTGGGATCGCCTGGGCTCAGACAAGGTGCAAACTGAAGCAATCTCTTTCCTCCCAGCACAATTACATCTTGCTTTGTTGATAAAGGACTTATCACAAGAGCAAGGCAAGTAGGAACCTTCCAGCTACTTGTAGTATCTTCAGCAACACTCAAAAGGCTTCAGGAACTCCAAATAGAGTCCCTAGTACCAGCTGGCTTCCAGGCACAGGCACAACTTCTAAATCCCAGCTTTCAGTCTCAGTTCCCAGGCTTTTTGGTGACAAAACTTTGTAAGCAGATTATTACACTGAGGACAATAAAAAAGTGGGCAAATTTCCCTTTTCTTTACCTTCAAATGCTTTGGTACTGAGGATTCTGAAAAGCAGGGACAAAAACTGGATTTAAAGCTGGGAAAAGGCATTTTTTTTCAACCTTATTTGTTCCTCCAAACCCCTAAAGCCCTTATTTCAACATGCTTAAGGTGAACATAGGTTCTCCTGAAGTTAAATATCCTCTTACCAGCCTACAGCTTGTGCTATGGCATACAAAACCAGTTCTGAGGACTCTGGTGCATTAACACTTTATATACCAGTAGGTAAAACACTTAAGTACATTCTACACCATCAGGCCACAGCCCATTGTGCCTTTACACAATAAAACCCAGTATCAGAGCGGGGACAGCATTATACCAACCACAGCCCCTCCTCTTCTTTGCTTGCCTCCCATATGAGTATCATTGATGCTTCCTACTGCTGTATATGAGAAGCAGGAAGGGTTCAGAACTGGCTTGCTTTGCTATCATAATGCTCTAGAGCAATGCCAGTTGCAGAAGCAAATAACCAGGAGACTTTGTTGTAGACTACAAGTATTGAGACTTCTTATTTGGCTTTACCTTACTAACATTAACATTTAACATAATGGCACAGCAATGTATGGGTTGAGCACATCCTTTCCTGTTTCTAACAGGGAGCTGAGCAAAGACAAAGCACTTAGTTTTCCTAGGATTTTTGTAGGAATCAAAACATTTAAGGGGAAAAAACCAACCTGAATCCTCTTAAATACTTTATTAGGCATCCTGAAGCAGTAGGAACTCCAGTGTGTTAAAGGCACTTCATATCTCCTTTAAGTAAGATGAAAGCACAATCAATAGCAAGGATTGTTCTCAGCGTGGTTATGGATGTTCTTTACATCTTCAGAGTATCAGCCTTAGATGCAGTGTAGAGGCTATTTATACACTTGGGTGGTAGGGAAGGGAAATGCAATCCCCAGCCCCCTTAAGAAGCTCTTTTCTTATCCCTTTGTCAGTTTATTTTAGGCCAGGAAAGGTGGAGTCAGCTCCCAGAGCTGTAAATTTAACAAGCACCTCCTGGGCCAACTGTTAAACCTGAACTGACTCAAGAGCAAAGTTCAAGACTACAGAAACTATGACCATGTCATTCGATTGCCTTACTCAACAGAAGCAGATTGAAGTGCTAAGGAAGCTGCTCAATGAACAATACACACTCTACCAAACTATCTGCCTTTTTCAAGGCAATAGCAGGCTTCTTCCCAGCTGCTGTGAACTTGCTTTAAAAGCACATGGGATCCAAACTAATTCCAGGTTCAGGTGAGGGGATTGGTGCTCGTGATGCTGCTCTGGGAGGGCACAGAGCAAGCAGAGGGCTCAGGAGGAGATATATACATATATCAAGCACAATGAGATATATATATATGTATCTTATATATATAGGAGTATATATCAAGCATGATGACTCCTTGGGCAGGTTCTGCTCAACCACTGTTACCTTCTGCCACTGTTAACTCACTTCTAAACAGAGTTACAGCCACAGGACTTAAGGGGGGATTGCAGTAACCAAGATGATCTGACATCTGGTTAAGATTCCATTTAAATGTTAGTGTCCAAATGCAAATCACTGAATAGGCTGCATTAAGCCCTTCCCTCCGTGCCTGCAGCTGGCAGCCAAAGCCAGGGAGAGGCTAAGCAAACAGGGAGGAGAAACAACCTCATCTGGATTGCTAATTCTATTTGCATACCAAACACCACTTTAAACAAAGCCATTTGGATTTCTGTGGGCAAACCTACCTCATTATTCCCTATCTGCTACTTGATGGCTGTGAGCCTTTCAGTGAATGCATGCAGAGTGAGAGAAAAAGCCCTGAGTGCCACTGAATAAAGGGAAACCCAAAACCAAACTAGGATGGGTTAGTAACATGCAGCTCTTTCATTGCTTACTTGCCTTTGGTCTCTATCTCCCTTAGAACATGTCCCAAAATCAGGGCCTTTTTTAGAGCTGTTGGGAACAAAGGAACTACCTATAAATATACCTTAAAGCATAACAAGCAGGCAGAGTCAGAGGTAACAGTGTTTGTGTGCTGAACAAAGTGAATTAGACACAGCCTGCATTTAAGGCCTTTTTGCTTTGTTTTTAACTGGATTTCTTCCATAGCTGCAACTCAGAAGTTTTAGGCATGACTACAGTGAACTGAGAGGTCTCCTCTTCCCTGCTCTGTCCCATTTTCCTGCCCTTTGTCTGGATATAAGGGTATGACGGGAGCAGGGTGTGTTTTGTATCATTTTGATTGCAATATCACACTATTTCAGCAACTAAATAAATGGTAGGAGGCTCACACACCCCCCCTCCTCTTGTGTCCCCCTCGCTGCCTCCTTATACATCCCAATGGCAGCATCCGTGAGCCCACGCTCTGGAACAGAGCAGGAAAACAAAGCAGACTGGGAAAACCACCTGCTGCTCCCTAAAACACACCTTTCTTCCAGGCAGAAGGAACCATCGTGTTATGTTGAAGGGAGGCTGGGCACAGAAAGGGAGAAATCCACATCCCTTATTCCTGTTTTTAATGAGAATATCCCAAGCTTTTCCCTGTTTATACCTCCAGTGGCTCTCTCTGATACAGTTAAATTCAGCTAGCTCTATTCATAGATACTATGGTCAAACCACTGCTGATCCCAGAGGAACTTACTTGGTTTGGTGAGTAAATGCTACAGGTTCAACCTGAGAGATCCACTGGGATTCTAACTGTATGTATGGGAGTAGTGTTACCTGTTCATACTGTGAGGTGCACTTCTCTGCAGAAACACTGTACGTGAGATCCTGTTCCTGTGGAAATGAAATAGAGTTAATCACTCCTTCGGTACTGTAAGAGTCAATAAGCGAGGCCATTTGAGGCCAGAGCTGTAGCTGTCACACACCCAGTGATACCTACCCAGCCCTTCAGGCTGTTCTCATAAACGTGATAAATCAAAGACAAGTTCATCTGTCACTGAGCTATGCTATTGTTCACAGCAGACTGTACCTCTGCGGTAAGGGACAGGTATTTAGTGCAGGTAGCTGATGGAAACAGAAGATCATAGAATCCCAGACTGGTTTGGGCTGAAGGGACCTTAAAGCTCACCCAGTTCCAACCCCCTGCCATGGGCAGGGACATCTTCCACTGGAGCAGCTTGCTCCAAGCTCTGTCCAACCCAGCCTTGAACACTGCCAGGGATGGGGCAGCCACAGCTTCTCTGGGCACCCTGTGCCAGCGCCTCAGCA
>JANHGB010006355.1:0-23651 GCA_026283785.1 Coracopsis vasa
ACCCCAGCCCAGGCTTTAGAGCCAAAACTTCCCTGCAAGAGCCGCTCCGAACCATGGGCAGCTGCCGCCTTATCATTTCCTTGAAACATCAGGAGATGGGTGGGAGAAATATTGAGCCCCTGTAAAGTCAATGGCTGAACTGCCCCAGGGTGCTGTGGAGCATGTCAGCCCCTGAGGATTGGTGTGGGCCAGGACAGGCTTCATAGTTCCTGCTGGGGGAGTCTTTTGGTCTTGATTTGAGTAAGTTGT
Source organism: Coracopsis vasa (assembly GCA_026283785.1). Taxonomy (NCBI): domain Eukaryota; kingdom Metazoa; phylum Chordata; class Aves; order Psittaciformes; family Psittacidae; genus Coracopsis; species Coracopsis vasa. The sequence goes on from JANHGB010006355.1 coordinate 250, forward strand.
AAAATGAGCAATGCTACACATACAGACTTGAATGACTCAAAACAGACAAACAGCCTAGCAGGAAGAAACCTGGAGAAAATATGCTTCAACAGCAATGCTAACTTCACTGTGTTGTCCTGCAATTTGAGCTCATTTGTAAACTGGGCATGGGAAATTTTAGCCATTTGCTGCTCCTTCAGAAACACGATGGAGCAGGCTATGCTGTCCTGGTTATTGTGGCAGCTCCCTTTTGTGCCACATTTCCCTAGGACTTAAAGTTATTTCCCTACCCGCTGTTTTCAGTCAGCCTCTCCGGATGCCTGTTACCTTGACAGCCCTTTTTTCTTTTATTTTCAGGAATTAAAAGGCATCAAAAGCTGTCCTCTCTCCCGAAAACAACTGTCACCAGAATGAACACACCAGTCAGGCTGGTGATGAATGGTAATGACTCAGCCTCCACTGCAGATGCACAAAGAGGAGCCTATTCGTTCCCATTTGCCACATCGTCCCTTGACGGCAGTCTCACCTACATTGCTCTCAACATGAGAAGTTCCAAACTTGCCCCTCAAGGGAACGGGCTGCACTTTTCCTTGAGAAAAGATAAGTTAACATGGACAAAAGCAGCCCACCTCAAGTGGATGCCCTGACTCTCCTTCTTACTGCTTCATCTTTGCATTTGTGGAAGCATGTTTGCTGTGCCAGTTTGCATGCCCATGTCTTTGCCATTTCCTGGTCTCAGCCATCCAGCCTAACAATGTAGCTTCCTCCCTGCTTTATTTTGTACCATCTCAGCTTTTTTATTCCCCTCTGTACCCGCAAGAAGTACTTTGTCTTGTTCTTGTTGAGCTGTTCCAAACCGCAGTAACTTTTCTTTTCACCTGTTGGCTAATGAAGCCTTATTTCACACCAGAAAAGTCCCGAATCAATTTTGCAGTCAAGGCAAAGCTGTCACGTGTGTGTTTTTCATGTAACCAGATCAGATGTTGCTCTCAGAAAAAGCCACCACCCATCCTCTAAAAACCTGTCAACAAAAAGTGGGTAGACCAGGGAAGTGTCAAAAACAAGGGTGGATCAAGCAAGAGACAGCTCCTTTAAATCACCTCAACTTTACTCGTCTTACCATGCGACTTAGTCTATTAGAATTTCTGACCCAGCAGAAAAATCAAGTGTTCTGATGTTTTATCTTCAGATACAGGACTAAAAGCGAAGACATCCTTAATGAACAAGAAGTATGAAAACTGGTGCCATTTAGCAGTCTGGATGGGGTTGTTTTAATTCATCCCTACCTTAAATTACCAACACCTCCACATGCAGCAGGAGAGATGAGTTGGCCCTTGTCTGCCCTGCTATGCTGGTGCAGAAGGGGGGTGTCTTAAACAGCTTCTGCCCTATTCATGTCTCCTGCTCCAGCGCAAGGAGGATTCCCAGGACACAGAAAGTTGTTTGTCAGAGGGTTAGTCAATGCTCTGCTTTGTTCTGGAGTTACTTTGAGGGTGAAGATTGCATATGGGGGAATAACCTGCATGGAAAACAAGGAGGGAAAAAAGAGATAAAGCAAGAACAGATGACCCCAAGGTGAAGACAGTATGAAGAGGGATATAGGAAAAGGTGGTTGACATCAGTTACTGGTCAGTTTGGGAAAGGGAATGTTAACATGGATTTTAAGCACTTCTGAAAGTTTTGCTCTGGATATTGCTGCGGTTTCAGTTCTCCCGGTAAACATCCTCCTCAGAAACCTGACGGATGGTGTTGCAATAACTTGTTTAGCTGTTAACTCATTTGCAAGTTGCAGGGACTCCAGGGACTTAGATTATATTTAGACAGTCTGTGTCAGTCACTGACTGAGCTTAGTACAATTTTTTCGTTGCCAACTCTTGAAACCATTTGCATTTTTTTCCCTAAAAACTAAGCTGCTTTTTTTTTAAAAAAAAAAAAAAAAGATATTCAATTCCAGAGAAAACTTAGGAGAAATTCTCCCTCTTACTCTCTGGGAGAAGAGTCAGCAGGCCAGGCCAGTAGAAGACATGACTCACTCAACACAACTTCACAGACCTTAGGAGCCCAGTGCACAAATCTTCATGAGCCTATAAAATACACACCATGTATGTGTGCTGATAAAAGGGCAGGCTTCAGGAATCACTCACCCAGCAGACAGAACAGTGGTTCCTGAGGACCCCCATGTTGAATTAGATGATGGATGTATGAGCTGGCCTCAAGGAAAACTGCACTCTTGTGCCAGGTGACTGAAGGACTGCAGGCTGGTTCGCCTGGCCCAGCTGGTGTCAATGTCCATCTTGGATGCCTTGGTTTGGGATCCTGGAGGGAGTCCAAGCACAGCCTTGTACTCAGTACCCCAGCAGACACGCACATCACAGTGAGCAGGAACCACAGCCTGTGTTGTTGCTGCATACTGTCTCCCTTCAAGTTCCCTGCCCTGTTGTGAGCAGTGAACCCTTCATATAATCTGAAAGTGAGTTGTATGTGCGTCCATTCAGGTGCACCACTGCATCTAGCACATCCCACTAGGCCCATCAAAGCTGACTTTGGCTTTCTTCTTCTTCTTCTTCTGGGAGCCATTTTGCATTCCAGTATCATTTAGCCTATAAAAGTAAATAATCACTTTCTCATGGCAAAATGCTAGTTTAGTAAAAGGGAGGAAGCAAACCACCCTGATGAAACCCCTACAGAATGAATATAATCTTGAAAATTGTACTTAGTAAGTAGTTCCCAGTGATTCGTTATCAAAAGAGAAAAAAATGGTCAAGTGTGATTTTTCAGGAATGGATGTGGTATTGTTCAACATATGCTTTAATATCCTAGGTGATAGAATGGGTATGATCACACTCATTACAATTACAGATACCAGGCTGACAAGGAGCGTACATGCACTGGAGGACAGACTGAAAATTCAAGCTAATATTGCAAAAGTGGAAAAGTGGTCTGGAAAAGACTAAATCCAATAAAGTGAGCTGTGAAGTACTATGCTCAAGCAAGAATAATCAACCTCATAAATGCAGGCTGAGGGATGGCTGCTTAACTGTGACATTTTAGAAAGGAGGCTGGAGGCAGCCAAAGGGGGCTCAGCAATAACGACTGAAAATAGCAGGCACCTTGCCATCAGGTGTGACCAAAAGCAGAGGCACAAAGTAATTCAGTCACTGTGACTGGGCTTAGCAAGCCCTCTGCAGAGGCAGGACATGGCTTTCAGGCATCTCAGTTCAAGGAGGATAGAGGCTGTTTGGTGACAGTGCTGAGGGGATGGACCAGATTGCTCAGAAGGCTAGAAAACAGGAAATGGAGGAAAAGATAGGAGGAACAGGAACAGCTTCATTTGAGGGAGAGAAAATAAATAAGGGAGAAAAGAATAGCCCTCAAGCCCTCTTCTCCACCTCTGTGGTGCACAAAGAGTCATAGACTTAGACTGCAGAATGGAAGAATCAAATTAGGAAGCAAATTAGGCAGCAAACTTGGAGAAACAAGGAAGAAGCAAGTTAGGAAAAAACCTTTCCAACAAGTCAATGCAGTGAAGCAGCAAAAGCGATTGCTTGAGTGAGTAAATGCTGAGTGAATCAGAGTGCTGCTTTAACTTACAAAGCATCCATAAAGCTTTTGAAGAACAGAGTAGTCAAGTAGCTACTGGGAATAATATAAGAATAGTTGATTCTGCCTTAGGGAAAGGCAGTGGGAATAGGGGATCTGTTGAGGTTAGGCTCAATGTTATTTTGCTAGAGCAGCTGTTGAGTAATGCTGGATTTCTACTTGTTAGATTTATTTCTTGGTGACACTTAGCTGAGTGCTAAGTTGTCACACTGCTTGAGGGGTCCAGCACATTCCAGTGGCTCTTGGCTGGGATGGGAATATCTTTGCTGTTTCAGCCAATTTATGTATCCCTACTGTCTCCATCCTGCTGTATAAATCTTTGTGTCTGTTTTTTTTTTCCTTCATTCTTTCTTCCTAATTATTTTCACACCTATTCCTCTGTGATCCAGAGAGGCCATTGTCGTCAACAAGGAATAGATGATGGATTTTTCACCCTTTGATGATTAAACCCCATGGGTTTCTCTCAGAAGTATTTCAGATTGTTTCCATAAATTGCTAAAAAGAAGTAGTCTGCAGACCATAGCATGCAAACTAGCAGATGCTCTCCCCAGCACAGCCAACAAATATGTTCAATCCTGCTAAACATCAAAACCTCATGTTACGCATCAATTATATAAACTTTTAACCAACTTGATAGAATTCTAAAATTGACCAAAGAGGTCTATATGATATTCTAATGCCAATGACAAAGCTACAAGACCTTTCCCATTTTCTCTACCATAGCATCTGTTAATCAAACATTTTTCCCCAGTAGTAGCTTTCTTAGGTGGCGGAGGAAATACAGGGAAGAAACTCATCTCATTGTTCAGCTCTATGTTTTCAATCCCAGTCAAAGTATGCCACAAGTTGATTCATAGCAATATTTCAGTAACATTTGCATAAATATATGGAGTTTCTTTTCTTTCCTTTTAGAAAGACGAATAGAAATGGAGTGAAAGCCCTGGGTTATTTATTGTAGACTCCCAGGTCACACTGTCAAACAAATAATGTCTGTAGATGAATGTCCTTGCTTCATGTTAAATTAGCTCTGCTTATAGACTATTCCATTTTAGAAACTTTACTGCTCTTCATTGTGTACACCTTGTTTCCAGTTTCTCGAGCTATTGGAAGAAGTCAGGAGTTGGCCTTCTCTCCTAGTCTTTTCTGTTTCTTCCAGTTCCAACCAGCACAGTGTTTATTCTGCTGCTGTGAGATGGCTCTTGACAGTATCAACCCCAGGCATTTTGCAAGACAATGTGGGAGATTTTCTCTGACAAAAGAATTTCTAAAGACATTCTCCTATATTCCCAGAAACTGTGGGTAAGATGGGCAGCCTCAGTTGTGAGATGTCCCAGACCCTGCCTGGGGCAGCTGCAAAAGGAACATGCAAGCATTTCTCTGAGGCTGTCTGACTTAGCCACTTCCAGCACCAGGACACTGTCAAGTCTCAGCATTTTCCCTTGCCCACAATGCATTCCTTTCATCAGTCCCTAAAATGCTATGAATCACTATTTAGCATGATTTTGTGGCTCTCTTACAGAGCAGCACTTAACAGGGGCTGCCACAGATAATGTTCCAGGCAGAAGTATGAAATTCGGGCCATGCCTTTGCTTCCAAACTCTGTTACAGAGAGAGTTCAAACACCACAGGTTGTCTTTGGCAGGGCTTTCTCTGCTAGACTCTATATTTGCAAGAGCTGGAACAGCCCTAAGCCTTTGTTTACCAGGAAAGTGTTACTTCAGTCTTGCTCACATAGGTAACTGCAAAGCTGGTATGGCACCAGCTTTGCTACAGGCTGGAGACACTAGTGAGGTACTTTGGTATCTAGCCCAGTCTAATTTCCATCAAACCTTTGCTGATACTGGTTCCTGGCTTAGGTGCTCTCTCAGGCCATGTGTCACTCACACCTGGTACCAAGGTGCTAGGGAATCAGAGCACTTAAACCCAGAGTTGGTGGCAATGCCAACACTCAAGCTTTTGATCCTTCTCAGTAATGTATTGCAACCCATTCACTGCAGGTGACCACGGCACAATTGTATTAAAACTGGAGCACCTTTGTGTTAGAAAAACAAACAGATGTCTCCAAAAGATGGAAAAGCTCTCTTATACTGCCTGTTTGGTGTGTGACAGCAAAGAAGAACTTATTTGTTAAGAACAAGAAGGTTGTGAAGTTGAGGCAGGCCTATTCTGTTCTTGCTTTTGGGCAGCTTCTTGAGAACTTCCTGTGAAAAATGTCCCCACTTTGTATTTGCAACCTCCTGGTACATCAGTGCCACCCCAGGATCGAGTTCTCTGAATAATTGCAACAGCAGGATCTGCTTCTCCTTTTTCTGAAGCTGTACAATAGAATCATAGCTGAGAATGGAACCTGTGGTAAAAGAAACCTCATTGCAAGGGATCCCCACCCTGTTTGCCTTCCTTCTTGAGCAAGCGGCACAGGGCATGCGCAGGGGCTGGATGTGCACAGGGCTGGTAATAGCTCTCCTGGAGGGATTGCTCCATTTTCACTCCCACAAAGTAGGGCAGAAAGGAAGATTTTTATAATTTATATTTTTTTGGCACAATGTCTCACTTTCTGCAGTTTGCTGAAGTGAGTAACAGCTCAGAAACAGTGCAATGGCCACAGCAGACCGATTTGACATTTGTGGGTTTGGTTGCTTTTAACTGCAGAGTAACACTTCTCCCTGCCCTGAAAAGCACATAGGGTCAAAAGAAGGGGTGTGGGTTTGAGGCCCATCAAAAGAAGGAAGTGAAGAGCCACTTCCATACCTTCCAGGAAGAAATTCTGCCAGCTGGGTGGACAAACAATGGTAGTATTTGTGAAGTATCTTAAAATGAGGAAATCCCTGAAAGCATTTACATGCTTCTGCAATTCCCTACCCCACCAAGGTATAGTGGTTTAAGATGGGAAGTGAAGAGCAGCTTTTCCACCTTTACATGATGTATGTACATAAACTGGCTGCTGTTGACCATGGTATCCTAAACAAATTTCACTCATAAAATGTACCTAAAGCCTTCCACTGGCAAGGAGTTTGGTTCCCTCCTGCTGCATTGCTGCACTAACACTTAGTTGGCTCAGGGGAAGATCACCACCCACTGCATCAGTGCTTCTTCAGAAGCCTTGATTTTGTTAATCAGCCCGTCTTTCATCCTGGCCTTGTTTGCTGAGAGAGCTACTTCAGAGAGAGCGGTACAACACAGGAAAGTAAAAATAGCAGCAAGAGTTTCAGCAAAATGTGGCACTTTGTGCAATTATTTTTTTGCTGTTTGCATCTCCTGAATTTTCTTTTCCTAACAAGTTTAACTCTTGTGTAGAGACCACCACACACACACACACACAGACTGAGGCTAGTGAGTGGCTCTCCTAAACAGCGATGGATCAAGGAATTAACTTCTCAAAGTAAGCAAAAAATGGCTCAATCTGAAGTACAAATGTTCATGAGGTTAAGTATTCTACACTAAAGGCAGTTCAGAAATAATAGTCATGGGTGATAGAAAATAACATAGGCTGGCCAAAAGGAAAACCAGAAACAAGCTAGCGTACCCCTGTGGGCGTACCCTGAACTTTGCTCTAGTTCAGAAAGGTGCTGTGCTTTATCTAACAAACAGCCTCAGTACAGGCTTCGCTATTGAAGAACTGATGAGAAATTGGTGATAGCAAAGTAGTGACCTGCAGTGTGCGACCAAGCAGCTATTGTGGAAGACACACTGGCATGCCCTACTTCATGCTCTCTGCATGGAAAGTGCACAGCCTGTGAAAAAGCTTGGAGGGTGTGTGTATATTCTATCTCAATTTGACTTCATGCTGCCCCCCTAGGTGTGGAGATGGGCAGAGAAATGGTACCACTCGGGTAGGGTGGCAGGGGTGGAGGAGCCTGGCTATGAGCTGGGGTGGTGGACAGCAGCAGGCACTGCAAAGCACGCAGCAGCTCACCTTTGCCATCAGAAGGCAAAGCCCCAGAGAAAGCATCTCCCCACCTCTAACCAGGTGGCTGCCCCCTATCACAGCACCCTGCCCTCCATGGGCTGGTGGGGGACAGGGATGGTACCCGTCCTCCCTGCTCCTCTGCAGAGGCTGGCCAGGAGTGGGATAACATTCAAAGTCAAAAGAAAAAAGGTTAATTATATTTTTCATCACGCATCTTAGCAACCACACCTACATGAAAATCTAAGTATAAGATCTTTTACCCCCCACCTTTCCAAGCAATTAGCATGCTGAAATAGAGGCAAGAAACAGGATGGCGGTGTCAAAACTGACACGTAGGAAGACCGTTTCCTTTTCGCAAGGGTACACCAAGCTGGCTGAGAACAATTTCTGAACTTTTCTGCTCCCTGTGGATAATTGCCTCCGCAGCAGCTTTGGTAACTGTCCAAAACCTCCTACTTTTGGTGACTGGCACTCTGCTGGCAGTCGATGCCCAGAAGGTCTCACATTTCCAAAGTAAGAAAGCCCCAACCCCCATGGACTGCTCTCCAGTGAAACTAGGTTGCTCAAAAACATCTGAGAAAGATGGAAAATGAAGGCTGCCCGTTTGAAGTAGAGCGACTGTCTTTTGGAGCACAGTAGAGAAGAAAGGCAGCTGATGACATATTCAGTGCAGCGCTGGCTCTGTCTGAGCCTGATTTTGTCGGCCAAATTTTAAATTAATCTCAGTCTGGTCCCTGAATCTTGCTGGCAAGTTTTCTGGTAAACTTAAGACTTAGAAGAGGCTAAAGAAGGATGCTAGCCAGACAAATTTATGTTAGGGTTTCCAGGTGTCGCCAGCAGTGCCTGGGAAGCTGTTTGTGAAACGGGAGGCTGCTGTGGGAAATGTGGGGTGATCTCCTCCAGCGCTGCACATCTCTTCTGTGCAGGGGGAACAGGCAAAGCCCCCTGGCTGAAACACGGCCAGGCCTATGTAGCTGGCCATGAACCAAACCTGGATATGCTCATGAGCTGATATAGCTTGAATAAAGATTGAATCCAAGGCCTTTGCTTGTGCTGTGTTTTCCTTCATAAGAGCACATGATGATTTTTTTGTTTCTCTTAGCACCCAAGAAATGTTATTTCCACCTAACAAGTTCGCTGCTCCAACCTGCAGATGATCAATAGAGCAGACAAGGTGAGGCATCACCGTGTGGGGAGGTTGTCACTGGGAGCAGCAGGGAAGATTGAGTTGGGAATGAAATGCCTGTGAGCCTCCTCACACAAGGAAAACCAAAATCTCTAGAGATACATCTATAAAGATATTTTAATTTCTTCATGTTTATTGACATTTGCCCTCCAAGTGCCTTGTCGGACTGACAGCCTTGTTCTTTTTCTTCTCTCTGTGCTCCACAAGGCTGCAACACTGTTTAACCCCAACTCATCCAAACAGTTCTTCCCAGAGTGCCTACTTGTCCCTGTGCTGAGTCTGGAGACTCGTGATCAATTAAAACAAGGCAAAAGGTCTTGTCTTGAAAGTTCCAATGAAATTCCCTCTGGTCTCCACTTACTTCAGCAGTTAGGTTAATAATCCATCACCAATGGGCTTGCAAGCCTAACTCTATAAGTGTGCCTGAATAAGGCTGTTTCCATTTTCAAGGCCAAAACTAAACTTTTGAGTCAGGCAATAAGCCTGTGATTAGGCCTTCAGAGTAGATCGCATTTGAGAAGATGCAATAACTCATGGAATGAATCACCAAATCTGAAGTTGACTTTTCTGGTCAAGATTAAGAGGAAAGTAGCTGAGTGTAGGAGGATCACAAAATACATTAACGGCACAACAGCAACAGAAGGTCTGACCCAGCCCTATGAGTTTGTGGGTTTTACTTTCTTAATTGCTATTCTTTCTCTCAGGAGCTACCAGAACAGCAATACACTGAGCTTTTAGCACATGCTCTTCCGTTCCTTCATCTCATTCTCACCCTCAGCCACAGTCAAATGACTCTGCCTGACCCTAGCGAGCTTGAGCAAGCAAGGGTGAGGAACCCTTGCTTGCTCAAGCTCTCTTTTCTGAGAATAGGGAAGGCAGAGCAACACTGGGTGCAAAAGACAGCCTCCACCTTTCAAACCTGGCTGTGGATGAGCTCTCACCCCTCCATTGCTTGCTCCACAGCCCAGTGAGCAGAGCAAACCCATTTGAGACAGAGATATACATGCTCCTCAGTGGCTGATCCATGCTGATGGAGAGAACTACTGGAAGAGATGGTGAGCTTCCTTGACCCAGTGGCCAATCCAAACTGCTCTTTGTTAGCTGGCCTTTCCTAACACACATGCAACAGTATAATTAAGTTCATTAAAAAAAACCTTGCAAGCCAGAAGCAAACAGGTCACCAAAACACTCCACTGCACACGCTTGTCCCTTTAGGGATGGGAAAATAGAAGAAGGGAGCTATGGCAGATGCCAGTCATGCTTCCTGGCATGCCCCTGGAAGGGTGCCCTTGCCTTGGGCATCAGCCCAATCACAGACCTGAACAGAAAATGGAGCACAACTCCCTGTTGGCTTATGCAGTGCTCACTTAACCTGGATTTGAGGAAAGCCCTTTGAGCAAAGTGCTTTGCATAAGTGTAGCAGTCAATCCTGAACATCAGGGTTATCTTCTGTTTCATAGCCAATGCTCAGAAGGCCTCACAACCAGCTTGTAAGCACCGTCTGTGGATAGCATTGCCTCCTGGACTACTTGCAGGAAAGGCATCACAAAGCAGACCTGGGCACTTCTCTTGCCTTGTAGCTGTGTTTAAAATTGTGTTTTCTGTGCTCTTAAAGAGAGAGGTTCCCAAGAGCACATAAATACATTATAAAGCAGCAGAACATTCAATAATTAATTTTCAGCAGGGAGAAGATTTCATTCCAACCAGAATGACATAAAAATCCTTTTGGATTCTCACAGTCTGTAAGTGAAAAGCTGAGACAATTCAATCTGAAGTCTTTTGTGAAAGAGGCTCGGACAACATGGTCTGATCCTCACACAGTGATATCCTTACTCCATTCAGGAGGAAATGCAATATTCTGTGCTGTTTCTCAGTAATAAAAGCAGAGAGTCCACAAAGCAGCATATCCTTTTCAGTCCTTTCCTCTTATTTTGTAATCAGAAATGATCTTCCAAAGTGCAATTCCATTGCAGCAATCCAGAGCATCATCCCACTTGTTTCCACCAGCAGTGTGCTGTTTGCTCATTTGTGTTGTTCCCTTCTCATATACAGCCAACTGGTAGCTGGGAAATGTACTATTTATATTGTATTAAGGCAGAAAAAATTGATGCATTATATTGTTGGTACTTTGCATGTATTGTGAGCAGCTAAATAATTCCTTTGATGAATTACCTAAATACAAATAAAGATCATTAAGGACTCAGTCTTGGGATAAATAACACAGATGATAACTTCACCTGGGGACGAATAGTGCTTTCCACAAGCACCTTGGGTGACAGATGGCAGTGAAGCAGCTGTTCTTGTGTCAGGAAAATGCCTATATGGTACAGCTGGTTTAAGAGATGAAGCAACAAAAGAGGAGAGATTTGCTAAAGACACACAAAACCTTCGTGGACAAGAAAACTGCTACAAAGTTAGTTACTATGAGTAGTTTTCTGCATACAAAGGTGTATAGGATTCTGATTGCATGACTTGCAAACCACCTATACTAAATTTTATTCTTCATTTATCATCTTTATTAATCTTACTGCTCAAAACCCAACAGCAGATAAATTGCTAACGCTAAGCAGTGCACTAACGTAGTTTTCTTTTGTGGCTGGGTTTTATAATGCTTCCACTCTGTTACCATCCCTAGCAAAACCCACAAGGCAGTAGATTGCCCACAGGGCAGCATCCCCTTACACCCGCCTTCCTCTGCTCAGCCCCACCTGACTCTAGCCATCAGCAGTATGTTCAATGAGCAGACCCACTTGGTATCTAAGGGTCTGAGAGAGGCAAAAGAAAGCTGAAGAGCTGTGTAGCCTCCAGACCACAGCCTAATTGGTAAAAATACCACTAAAAGCCAGGCACACCAGCTCTGGGTGCCAGTGTTGAGGTGAAAGCCAGGGAGATTTCATGTGAGGTTGACATCACTTCCCCAGTTTATCCAGAGGGTGTGGAAATCACAGATGAGGAGGTTCTCCTTTGCTGAGAACACTGTAATTAAAATGCAGTAAATAAAGGTCTAACAACTGTGCGACTGATGGCCAGCAGCAGGGTTACTGACATGTAGCAAGGACTGAAGCGGTTGCAGACACAGGGTGAATTTGTACCCAATCGCCCAGCTAACCCACCAGCAGCACCAGGAGTGAGCTGGCGTACAAAGGTGCTCTCACAGCACTGGCTGGCTCTAACTTGTGCTGTTTCTATGATAGTTATAATAGTTTTTTTCCAGATTGGTCATAGCCCAGTGATGTTTCTGGTGGGAAAAAGCCATCTCTATTTCGTGCCAGCCTTCCATGAATTTTCATGGCTGCTATTCCAGAACTCATTTCAGTGAGTTTTCTCAGAGTTCCCCAGTCTGAAATGCTATGTGTTCCTGTAATAAGGATGCCACTTATAGCTAGGGGCATTTTTCATACATTATTCATTCGTTATTCTATGTGATGAATGTAGGAGGTGTTATGAATCCTTGGTAGGAGATCTGGAGGTAAACTCATTTGTTTCTAGTACTATGTGATTAAAAAGAAACTCTCTACTTGCTTAGGAAATGAAGGTAGTGAATTTCTCTTATCACTGAGACCGTGAAAAACTTGATTTCTTTCATTTCCTCCGTCAAGGAAGCAGTGACTGCCAGCACAAGCACAGTGTGATCTGTTCAGATGATACACAGTTGCTAGACTAGATCTGTTCTCATCACTTGCAAAACTCAGAGCCAGGAAGTAGGCAGTTAAGGGATAACATCAAGTATTTAGGAGATAAAATCTGCACAGAGTACAAAATGAAAGATTTAATCTAAGCCTTACCTTAAAGACCTGGGTTTGTTTTCCTGCCTACTGTCTACTGCCCAAATCCAAATGAAATGTTAGAAGACATCCCTGACATCCTCATAAGCAAGTTCAGGAAGTGTGGGCTGGATGGGTGAGGTGGATTGAGAACTGGGTGAATGTCAGGTCTTGGAGCAATGTGGTCAGTGGCACAGGATCTGTTTGGAGACCTGTAACTAGCAGTGTCCCCAAAAGTCAGTACTGCGTCCAGTATTGTTTAGCTTATTCATCAGTGAATTGCAAAGATCGAGTGCCTCCTCAGCAAGTTTGCTGATGATACAAAAGTGGCAGGAGTGGCTGATAGCCCAGAGCGCTGTTCTGTCACTCAGAAGGATACGGACAGGCTGGAGAGATGGGCAGAGAAGACCCTTCTGAAGTTCAACAAAGGCAAGCGCAGGTTATTCCCATGGAGGAATAATCCCATGCATCAGTACAGGCTAACCTGCTGGAAGGTAGCCCTGCGAAGAGTTACCCAGGGGTTCTAGTGGACAAGAAGTTGTCCATGAGCCAGCAGCAATGTGTCAAGAAGGCCAAGGGTATCTTTGGCTGCACTAGGAAAACGCTTTGCCAGGTAGAAGGAAGTGATCCTCCCTTTCTATTCTATTCCAGTGAGGCCCCATCTGGAGTACTGTGCCTAGTTCTGGGCTCCCCAGTACAAGAGGGACATGGAGTAAGTCCAGCAAAGGGCTACTATAATGATAAAGGGTCTGGAGCATCTCTCATACAAGGGAAGGCTGACGAAGCCAGGCCTGTTCAGCCTGAAGAATAGAAGACTCAGGGAACATCTGATCAATGTGATCAAGTGTCTGAAGGGAGGGTGTCAAGGGGATGAGGCCAGACTCTTCTCAGTGGTGCTAGGTGATAGTAATAGAGACAATGGGTATAAACTAAAGCACAGGAAGTTCCACCTGAACATGAGGAAGAACTTCTTTACTGTGAGGGTCACTGAGCATTGGAAGAGTTGCCCAGACAGGCTGTGGAGTCTCCTTCCCTGGTGATACTCAAGAACTGCCTGGACACAATCCTGAGCAATGTGCACTAGGTGACCCTGCTTGAACAGGGAGGTTGGACTACATGACACCCTGTGGTGCCTTCCAGTCTCCACTGTTCTGTGACTCTATGAGACATTACATTTGAGTACAAGCAATGTAGAGCTCAAAATCGGCTGTTTTAGGAGTGCTTTCATTCAGGGCTTTGCTTCTGTCTGTGACAGAAGTACAGACCTTAGCAATCAGGTGAGATAGTCAAAGGTTTCACTCAGGTTTAAAGGGGGTAAGTGAAGATGACACATCTTTTTGGTTTCTTTATAGTTTCACATTTCCCTTAGCATAAAAGACCCCAAACCAAAAACCCACAAACCCCAGCCACTTGAAAAAACACCCAGCCCTTCCTGAAGGTGAGCATGCAGGTGGCATTCAGGGGGACAGACACATAAGAATAGGACTGGTATTTCTCAGCAAGGAGGATCTAGGTACCTGTGCAGCCAGCGCTGAGAGCTCTGTCTGGATGTGGAATAGAGAATGAAAAAGATGGTGATGCTCAGAGCACTACCAGGACCTGTGCAGTAGCTCAAAGCCATCTCCCAGAGATGGGAGGAACATGAGCATGACCTAAAGAGATAAGAGATGGTAACATGCTTAGGCAGAAGACAGTCCTCCAGAAGGCTGATGCATTCATGGTGATTCAGTAGCTAATTACAGTGGCCCTCAGAGACACTGGAGGCGTTATTCACCAGTGTCCCAGGGCATGTTCCAGCAGTGGATATGCTGCTGGAATCACACCTAAAAAATGCCCAGAGTGCCTTGATCGCTTGCTCACCCCGACTGCTCAGCCCTGGGCTCTGTCTCTGCTCCACATGCCTCTGCCCAGATCCCGCTGCCCCGTTATCATCTGCCCTGGGCAGAAAAGTACTCCCAGCACCAAGGACTTAGCAGTAGTTGTTTTTGCCTAGATATTTCCTCTGCTTTGTTTGCATGGTTTCACTTCTGTTTGTATTCATCATGTTCCCTTTAATGAATTGTTCTACTTTGTTTCTTAGAATATTACTTGCACAGTTACTTTGCTGAGCATCTTAGTGCTGGGGAAAGCGCTGGTATGGGAAGATTCGGGAGTATAGTGTCCTTTATTCAGTCGTCTCCTGGAAGCTGGGGAGCCTGCAAGCTGGGCTTCCCGAGCTGCACAGAATTACCTGCTTTTAATAGTCTGATTCACCAAAAATCGATGCTGCTGCTGGGGGTAGGAGCTCTCCTCTGCTCCCAAGGCATGGATAGGCTAAAGAGCCACCAGGGATGAAGCACTGCAGACTGAAACTGAGGCTCTAGTAAACGCTATAGTCCCACCAGCAGTAATGCACCATGCACGCAGTTGTCAGCATTTTGGTTTTGGGCTAGCCTCCTGGGCTTTTCTAAGGGTGAGAAAGCAGCTGGGGTCTGCCACCCTCAGCTTTCACCCTGAGCCCATCATAGTGCTTGCAGATGCTGTGCAAAATGCAGCCAGCAAACCAATCCTTTGGCAAGAGGCTTTCAGAGTCCCAGTGACATTCTTCAGGACAGTCCAGCAGTGGTCACAATTGAGATGGCCAATGTGTGAAGTCTCACAGCCCATGATGGTGAGGAGCAGGCAAGGCTGATGAGGTCTGGGAAAGCATGAAGGCATCTCAGGTGCTTCCTGAGTAGCTTGTGGAAAGCCACAGCATCACATCCTCAACTACAGCATCCACGACTGCTGGGTACGAAACAGCCTCGTGGTTGACAACAGGCTGAAGGTAGGGAAAGAAACAGCTTTTCTCATTATGGCTTTTGATACAGCGGGAAGTGAGGAGGAAGGGTCCAAAGACTTGGGCTATGTGTATCTTGAATCACCCCAGAGTAGTTGAGAAATGAATCCTGAGGATCAGCCCTATTAAAAGAAGCGAGATTTCAAACTACATGAGAAATAAAAATTCATTGTTATAGCCTTCTGAGCATGACTTTACTGGTACAAGTTCCCTTATCTGCTATCAAATAGTGGGAGTTGTTTTTCTACTTCTGTGGCAGGAATTGAGCTGTAAAGACAAATTTTCTATTGCTACACTTTAAAAGGATGCCAACCAAAAAGCCCAACAAACAAGAGCAAGAAAAGAACCCTGAAAATACCCAAGGTCAGAGAATACAGAGCTGTACATATTTTTGATCTACAGTTAGTATTCTTATCTAGGCATAGAAGACATAACTTTTCTTTTTAGAAATCAAGTAACTAATACAAAACTACTATGCTGGAGAGCAAATGCAAATCCCATGAAATCACTGTGCCTGGCTCTTATGGTTGGGAGTTTGGCAGAGCGGTGCTAACACCCTGGCTATAATGCCCTATGAGTGATGGCACCTCGGATGAAGGCTGTGGGCACTGCAGACAGCTCTTACAGGCTTGTGGGCAAGGGAAGCGCCCAGCAGAGGAAAATCGTGAGTGCAGCTTCTTACGTTAGTGCATTCTCTTACATTAGTGCATTCTTGTTAGCCAAACACCAGCTCATACTGGCTGTGCAATCTCTGAATCTGGTTGTGGGCTGGAAGCATGGCTGTTGAGAAGTGATGGGGTTACAGAAGTTGAGTAGGAAAGACCCATGGGTACCCCAGCTAAACTGTGAGTACATCTGTATCAGATTTTTCCCATGATGGAAAGGAGGAACTAAACAGGGACAGGGAAGGAAGGATTTTGGAGAGTTAGTCACATAGCATCAGCTAATATGACGCCCCTGGGCCAGCTGAGACTCAGGCTCTGAGGTCTCCTAGCTAGGTAGGAGACATCAGAGAGCTACTTCCTGACAGAAAGAGATGCTGAAACCCTAAATGAAAGCTAAAGTTAACCTGAAGTTGGAAATCTCTTTCTTGGAGAAGATCCCGAAGTAACTTTCCGACAGGACATTTTGTATCTTGAATAACCATCTCAGTGAAGTTAAGTAACTTCTGGTAGAGGCAGAAATGTCCATCAGTTACAATTTCCACTTGACCTGAAAACTGTGGTCATGTGTGGAGTTGGTAGGGCCCATTCCACCAGTAAACACTCTCTCATGAACGCTGGCGAGTTGAGAAAATGCTGGCACAGTCCAAGAAAATGTTAACCCAGAGTCATCAGAGAAATCCATGGCAGCAAATGGAAGAAAATGATTTATTGCTGGTGCTACTCTGAAATTGTCCTTTCAGGACAGAACCTGACCATGGTAGCACAATTGCCAGGAGGTCACTGCCTGACAAGTCTTCTCCCTCACTGAAAACCCTTCGCTCCTCCTGACAGTCAGTCTTTTAAAAGCAAGAAAAATGCTGAAAGGTGACACAATAAAATAATTGCAGATTATTGCAGCATGTGCTCAGTCGCCTTATGCAAATCTGAGAGTGTGTTCTACATTGTGTGCCCTCTCATCACAAAATAAACACTCAGATCTTTTCCTCATCAGCAGATTTTTGGCAGCCAAGGAAAACAAAGTGCCACTGACCATCTTATTCATGGAATAACTTAAAAGGAGAAAGTTTTGGTGTTTTGTGCTCATTTTTGGCACAACAAATGCCTGACCATCAAGGCAGCCCAGCCAGACAGCGAGGACGCTGCTTGGTGATGGCTGGGGTGTGGTCCCAGCCTGTGATGTATGGTGTGGAGCAGCCACGTCTCCCTAGTAGAAGATGGTGTTCCTGCCCCCACTACCATCACCACTTGAGGAGGCAAGAGCCTGGGAGCTCCCCTTAAGGGTCCCCCTGTACTACTCAGGGCACCCACCTCCTCAGGCCAGGAACTGTTTGTGAGTGACACTCAACACTGACCGGGGACATCAGTTAAGGACAGAGGTACAGAGTTATAATGCAGAAGTGTAGAAAATTAAAATAGGGCTGGAAGAGACCTGCAGAAGTTAATTCTATGCCCAAGGCAAGACCACTCTAGGCAGATTCGCTAAATTGTTCCCTAAGACCTCAGATAACAGGGATCCAAGCCTTTCCCAGCAGCCTGTCCAACTGCTCCATGGTCTCCACCCTTAAAAAAGGCTGCCGACTGCCTAAAGTTTAACCCAGCTCTGCCCTGCTGCAGTTTAACACCAAACATCAATGCAACATTTACCGTTGAGCAAATGTATTGAATTTATGTATATTTTAAAGAAAATCTATTGTAAGGGGTTTTCTCCTTACTTTTCTTGAGCAAGATGTTTAGTAAGCCTTTATTCAAAATAATCTCAAGCCTTTCCCCCGAGTTCCTTGTTGTCAATCACTTGTCAAAGGGATGACGCAAGAGCAAAGGTTGATTCAGGAAACAGAAATATTCATGTGTGAAAAAGGAGTAATGGTTTTGAGTCTAACATCCCCTTTCTGAAGTGAAAGAAGTGCTGTGGTTTCATATCACACCCTCAGCTTTACAATAGTAATGAGATGTGGAGCAGAGATAGTTAGGCATGTGTCAAGAGGAGGATGTGATGAGCTGGTTGGCCAGGCTCGCTGCAGGGTGCATGGCTCTGGAACCCCAACTGGGTGGGCAGCAGCATGCCTGCCATGCACAGGCAGAGCCCTTGCTGAAATCAAGGCATGGATGCTCCTGGCACCCCACAACTGGTGCTGCCTGGCACCCCACAAGCACCTCTCCCTGTCCCCAGCACATTTCCATGCCCTGCCAGGGGCTCCTTCTGTGTTGTCCTGCCCTGACCTCACAGCTGGGTTTGCATGAGGAAACTGAACCACACCTGATCCTTGTTGCTGCCAGGAGGGGAGGTTTCAGATGCTTAAAGTGTTGCTGCAGCCCTTGTGCTTGGCACCAGTTCAGCTCTGCTTGTTGCTGGTCGCTTGTGCTAGAGAGCATTTGATATCACACTGTACATGGGGTGTAACAGGGATACAAGCTGCTGGGAGGCACAGATTTTGTGGGAAAAGTCTTTTTCTGCATAGCAAAACGTGTTACTTATGATTGGGAATCGCATCACATATTATCTGTCACTGGTAGTTTTCATAAGCAAAGGAAATACTTTACGTAAGTAAAGGCTTATTAAAACCAGTAATAAAGAAAATGGAAGGCAGAGAGGTTTGCCTCTAAATCAGCCCATATTCAGGAATGTGCTGTGACCAGCTGCAAGTACTATAGCACAGCAACTAACAGTGCAAACAGATGATGCTATGTGGTATTGCTTTCAGTAATTGCAGCTTAGAAATGTCTCACTGAGAAAAATCAAGGGAAGTCATAAAATAGTAGTGAGTTGTTTATCTGCATGACTGTCCCAGCAGGAGAGCTCTCTTTTGCACAAGGTTTGAAATCCCAGGGAGGACAGGGTGTAAATAAGAGAATGCTCACCCGAGATTGAGGAGTATGGTCCAGCAACTCCAGCAGCCCCCAGGGGGGAAAACCTCTCCGAAAGGAATGTTTTGCTTGCCTTTTCAGCATCACAGGGAAGTTTCGACACAGAGTCTTTCTGTGCATTATCAAGATTGTGGCTGATGTAAAAAGTTTGTTAAAACTTTTTAAAAGCCATTTCTGGATGGCAATAAGAGGCAGAACTCAATGACTCTGTGGACGTTTCTGCTGCTGCTTACTTCACAACGGTGTGTGCCCTTTTTTTGTGGGAGTTGTGAATACTTATTCCTTACTGGCATGTGGTATAGTGGAGCTACTGATGTCCTACCAGGTATGAGTATTTCCTTTAGCCTCTTGTTCAATGACGTCCTGAGTATGTAGTGCTCACTTTGCCAAGGCCATGTGTCATCAGGGCTCTGGAGCAGTAAGATCAAATGCTTCTGAGGTAGATACATTAAACCCTCTGTTTTTAGTGTGTGCTTTTGTCTGGGACCTTAGCACCTCAAATTCCTGCTGGCTCCATAGGATGGTAAGAGGTCCAAAGCTCTTTTCCTAAGAGTTTCTTGGTTATAGTCTCTGCCTCCATCTACCTCAATACATCTACACAAATGCACTTTCTGCATGGTGCATCATTTTGGTGTGTGAAGTGTTTCATTGACCCTAGATATACTATAGATGTTTCTAAACATCTTTACTAGAAGGTATGCTTCCTATCAAGTAAGTCATTCCCTGAATTTAACACAGATTGTGAAAATAGGTCTCTGCATGTGTGAGTGCAAATGAATCCCTGGGTTACACTGCCTGAGCCTCAGCAGGATGAATGTGCCTCCTACCTCTGTGCTGCTGCAGGAGCACCGGGCTGTAAAGGGCTGGATGCTGAAGAAAGAGATCAGAAGAGCAGGTGGGTTAGGAAATGTTTAAGAAAAAAAAATACTCATCAAATACAAAATCGTCTGAAAGTACATGAAGTTCTCTCCCGTTAAGGAGGAACAGCCCCGGGATCAGCATCAAGATTCAGGGTGTTATAATGCTGTTCTCCGACTCTGAATTAATCTGTGTGTGAGGAGCAAAGGCAGCGCAGCTGTGCCAGAGCTGCTGACGGTGTTTCCAAGCCATGTGGTTTGGAGGCACCAAGGCGAGCAGCTGAGGTCTGATGGGCGAGTTCTTGTGAAGGGAGCTCAAACC
Organism: Coracopsis vasa; assembly: GCA_026283785.1. Lineage (NCBI taxonomy): Eukaryota > Metazoa > Chordata > Aves > Psittaciformes > Psittacidae > Coracopsis > Coracopsis vasa. The sequence goes on from JANHGB010006355.1 coordinate 20,213, forward strand.
ATCAACACCCTTGCTATGCATGGCAGGCATTTCAACAACTGCCAGAAAGCAGCTGCTGGCGAAATTCCTTCAGGACACTCTACCTCTAAAGGAGGATTTAGGAATTGGGAGGGAACAAGAAATTCTTCACTGTGAGGGTGGTGAGGCACTGGAACAGTTGCCCAGAGAAGCTGTGGATGCCTTGGCAGTGTTCAAGACCAGGTTGGATGGGCTCTGAGCAACCTGGCCTAGTGGAAAGTGTCCCTGCCTACAGCAGCAGATTGGAACTGGGTGATCTTTAAGGTTCCTTCCAACTGAAACCATTCTATGTTTCTATGATTTATTACCTACTTGTGTATTGTATCATTTAGGAACATAATCACAACTCAAATCTTTATTTTTATATCCATGTCAGCATGGTTCTATTGGCAGCACCTTGCAGCTTTCAGACTACAAAATTCTGGTAATATTTAATAAGATTTATAATCCAAACTAACTGAAGTTAGAGGGGTCACGGAGATGTATAATACGTAGTCTGTTAAAGTTGGTGAGCCAAATCCCTGCAGTTCAAACTGAAGCTAGAAAGTCTGTGCCTCTTCTCAAACTGCAGCACAAGTAACTTTTTGCTCCATCTTCATTAAACATGGGAGCTCCGGAGTGCATGGCCTGTGTTTGCAGACCCTGAGTATAATCGTATGTAACTTTTGACTGTGATAAAGAATCTCTAACGATAAAATACACTAAGGAAACACAACAGAGATAAGATCCAAACAACTTGAAATTGGAACACTTGAAATCTTGGCAGAGAATTTGCTTAGGAAGTTTACATGGCAGGGAGGAGTGTGATCCCCCAAATGCTGGGGAATACATTTCCAAAATTGCAGCAGGGGTATGCAATAACAACTCCATAATATTTTGATTAGGAAGGAATCAAATAACATACTGCTGGATGCTGCTGCCACAGTACACCCATTGGCAACACCGTCTTTAAGGAAAAAGGAAAAAAAAAAGAGTGAAAAAAAGGACAGGGGGAGGAATATTCCAATTGCTTAAAAATACATAGGCATAGAAGTCAGTGCTTAGAGAAGACATTTGCCTCTTCCCTTAACACTATTTTCCACCTTGAATCCATCAAACAACAATCTGTGTTTACAGAAACCCAGTTGTAGCCAAGGAGGAAAACTTCTCAAGACTGTTGCAGCCAGTGATGATTGCTCTGGGATCTAACTAGTCTAAACAGGCTTTCCTCCCTTGCTTTTATATAAGTTCCCGATACTTTTCATTCCTGCTCAATCCCATGAGCCTAGCACACACTTTTCACTGGCTCTAGGTTCTCAGACAGTGACATGCAGTGGCGTCTTCAAGTTCAGAGAGGACAACTTGGTTTTAATGATCCACTTCTGACAGTGTTGGGGTTGAGGACATTTGAGGCTGAGCTTTAACATACAGCTGTAGCAGGAGCTGTTCTTGCTCTGTGGGCTGGCTGGCTCTTGAAACAAGGTTGCTGGGCGCTAAGTAGCGCTATCAGTTTCTCTTTCATGAGCGCCTACCCCATCACCTAAATCGGAGAAGTGTCTCAAAGGCCATGTGTTAGCCCAGGGCACAGAAGGAAGGTGGTGTGTTATTCTTTCCAACACTGCAATACCAGCTGTCTGCATCTGAGTTCTTTCATCCTGCAGGGACTTTCTTGCTGCATGTCATGACCTACTGTAGGTGGAGGTTGAGCAAGAGAAGGTCCACTTCAGTTTTGTCTCACTGAAACTATTAATTTGTTACTTTCTTTCACAAATATCAAAGGGTTTTGAACATGTTGTTTAGCATCATTGCTAGCTCTTAACAGTTCTAATGTGGAAAACAGTGAGTGAGTGTCCTTATCTCCTGTGAGGAGTCTTATTTCAGACAGAGTAACTACCTCACAGTGAGAGAACAGACTTAGAAGATGCTGAAATTCAGAAGAACAGGGTTATATTCCTGACCCCTCCATTATACAGTTTATATAATTAGACATAATGACAAAGTTAGCACTTCGTATCTGGCATTCGGTCCTCCCACAGACTCCAGTAAAGTACTGCAGCTTCATAGCTTTTCCAGGTTCTCTTCCCTAAGTATTCCTATTGCTAAATATTAAATGTCAGCAGTTAACAGTAAAACTGCTCACATATAAATGATATTCCAGCAGGACGCCTTCCAATCCAAACCAAATCTCGACATCTTAAAACCGTCTTTTAGCAATAACTAATCTACTTGTAGTAGGTCACTAGAAAATACACAGCTTACCAGTTACACTATCTTTATATTATCCGCTAAAAGAAAGAGGCTCCAAAGTTAATTTTACCAGTCCTGAATCCCTCACAAGTACTCTTACAATGCTAATGATGTTACAGAATGAACAAAGAGAAAGGGCAGTATTTTCCAGAACTACAAGAGTTGTTACAAACTTAAGTTTAAACACATAAAAAGGCAGTGAGTGAAGCACAGTGGAAACCTATCATGAAGATCTCAGGAAGCATTGTGAAACTGGTATTTCACCTGCTTTCTTGTGTGGTCCTGTACATAATGGACAGGCTAAAGAAACCCAACTCAAACCCAAACCAAAAAGAATAAAGCATGTTTGCACCCACAGTGCAACTTTGTTGGCATTGAGACTCAGATTAGCTGAAGCTCCTCAAAGGTCATAGGCATCAAAATTTCCACCAGTAAGTACCCCCCTCCCGGAGTTTCACCGCTGACTTCCAGGGAGGCTCCAAATATCTTGGCACTTCTCAGACCTGAGACCATTTTCAGTGCAACAGCCTGGTGTCCCTTGGCAGCAGGAGGACACTCTTCACAGCAAAAAAACATTTATATGGGCCTTGCGGTGGTCCCATGCACCCTGCTATTGACACCAGCACTCACCTGCTCCCACCATGAGACCTTACATAGGGCTCCGTCAGGAAAATCTAATCTACAAAAAGATTGCCTGAGCAGCTGGGCCTCTCTGGTGGCCTTGTGGTACTCCCAACATGTGCACCAGCATGTGGTTTGGCACAGCCAGAAGCAGCTGTGTAACCTTATTGTTCAGCAATTACATTTATCAGGGATACTGGCCACACCTAAATACTCTTGGAACTCTGGGCTTTAATTAGTAAGGTGTTCAAAATACTTGCAGTGCTTCTAGAAGATAGCCTGCAGACAATGCCTGATGGAGCTGGCAGCCTCATCTGTAAAGGGAAATGTAGCTGGGTGTTAATGAGTGTCGCCAGTACTTAGCATCACTCAAACAAGCTAAACAATTAATTATTCTATCAATATCTATTTATAGCATCTCTGGATATCTAACAAAAGCACAACAGTGACAAGTTAGTAACAAAAAGAAAAAGACAGGAAAAGGAGGTGTTTAGAATCATAGAATCATACAATAGTTAGGGTTGGAAAGGACCTTAAGATCATCAAGTTCCAACCCCCTGCCATGGGCAGGGAC
>JANHGB010006355.1:25352-37450 GCA_026283785.1 Coracopsis vasa
CAGTCCCTGCGTCTGCCTTCCAAGACTTGGGTGGTGTGGTCAGAGCATTTGCCAGTGAAGACTGAGGCAAAGAAGTCGTTAAGAACCTCAGCCTTCTCCAAATCCAGGGTAGATATTTTAGGCCATTTAAAACTTGTGTGGTTAATTAACTATTGTGGTTAATTAGCATGAAATCATGCTAACGATTTCTAAACTGAAAGTAATGAGACCAAAGTCAGATTCCACAAGGTCATGCCAGAGCTTGACCACAGTAACAAGGAGGCACAAAATGAACAAAAGTGCAGGAGCACTGGTTCGAATAACCCAAGTATCCCAGCTTGGCTTTTTCAGCTTCAGTTGATGATTGAACTAATTTTTCCAGCTAAGTGAAGCCACACAATGCTTAGGAGCAGAAAGCAGTCACATTATGATGTGTATTCATGAAATGTTGAATAAATGCTATGAGGAAATCCTTTTGTGATGATAGTAAGCTGTCTTTCCTGTAGCAAGGAAATGTGAAGCAAATATGGCAGGACTTGTTTCTCTGCAGAATCAGAGTGATGCCCTCGGGTGATGGGAGCTTGAGTAGTACTATGCCTGGGTGGAGTATTTCAGAGGCCCATTTTTGGTAAAGCTGCAGATGGCTTGTCCTCTTGATTTCTCCAGATCTGTTTCTCCAGACTTGAAGTAATGGCTTGGGAAGAGCATCCCAGAGACAAACGTGTCCCTTTGAATTAGTGGGCAGGAGGACACACCATCTGTGAAGAAGTGGGCATGAGTTTGGAGCCTGTCATGAAAATGCACTCTGTAGGAGCCACACTTTGGTTATCTCTCTTAGAGACCTTCAGCTGAAAGAAGAGTCTATGTAAGTTTTGAGAGGGGATTTTTCCTTTTAGTTTCTTATTTCATGTAGCCTCACAGGAGATAGATACATCAAACAGGCAGCAGACCTTGGCAATAACAGATTGCAGACAGGATTAGCAGGGCTTGACTTCACCTGGGAGATCTGGATCTCCTGTTGGTGAGCTGGATGCACAGGCTCCCTCAAAGGGAACTACTGTAATCATTACTAAAGGAGGTCACAGAAAGCTTAACCTTTGGCAGACAGAGCAGGATGTTTTAGTCTTTAGTCCCTTTATGGTCTCATCTAAACCAAGGATGGAAGTATTGTACTGCTTTTCCCCAGCTTTACAGGGTGGTTTGTTTGGTTTGGGTTGTTTCACATTCAAGAACATAAATGCCTGACAAATTGTACCTAGTTCTGCGTGATTTGGGGGCATCTGAGCATCAGATACATCAAGCTGAAGCTCACAGAGCACTTTCTTCTATTCAGGAGATCTAGAGGGAAAGTTTCTCTTGGAAGATTTTAGGACTCTGTGACACATTTTTGATGAACTGATTGCAAGTCCATCAGTGGTACTCATTCCCAGCAACTGGGAGAGGAGGCTTGGGCCCTATATAGGGGGTTGCATGGCTGCAAGGTGGGCAGGATAAGCTGCAGGCATTTGCTCTGCACCCCTACCTGCGGAAAATGAGAAGTTACAGAACTGAGAGATCTGGAACGAAAAGGAGGCAGGTTTATCTCACAGGACAGGGGGCATTAACCGTTCAATCCTCTGATAAAGTACTGTATCTAAAATGTGCCACCAAAGAGCTGTGATCACTGGACTTGCTTTATATTGTGTTAGTAATGCAAGTGCTTATAGCAGCACATATAAATTTACAAGGCACATAATTTATTTGCATTTATTCAGCCTTATCCTGCCTCCAATTGGATATTTGCCTCTTCAGACAAAATTTGTTTTAATGTGAACAATCTTCATGAAATAACTGAGACAAAAAATGGTCTGTTATTTCTGGCACTTTCTATGGAGAGCTTGATTAGAGAGATCTGACATAAATAACTCAGCATCTCTGCCCCAGCCACATTGTAAGGTTACCACACAAATGAAATCATAAGTTGGATGCACACTTTTGCCTTCAAGGAACAAATGTCCCCCAGATCCCTTCTGCCACCACAACAAGAGGGGTTTAGGCTTCTGCTTCTGACAATAAATCAGAGCAAAAACCTTCCACGGGTGCGTATGCTGCAGGATGGGCTATTTTAAAGAGCAGAGAGCAATTTCAGAAGAGGTGGTCTTTGGGGCTGTGCAGAGGGCAGCTCTCCTGTTCCCGTGGGGTTTCAGCACCCCCTCAAAAGCACCTCCTCTTGCAGATGCACCCACCACAGCACCCTGCCAGTCCCCCAGCACACACAGTGCCTGCTGTCAGCATGTCCACCTAACTCACGTTACTGTCAGATGTACACACCAAGCCCACGCTGGAAGAACACTTAAGCTTAGAAGACACATGAAATCTGTTGTTGCTACCATTTGGGTTTGTTTGGGTTTTATTTTTAAGGAAATTACATTTAATGACAATGCCTGAGACAGAAAGTACCTTGTTTTCATTTTAATTAGCAATTATGGTTGCTAATTAAAGCAATACCAAAATAATTGTGTCATAGTACAAAAGTAATGCACATATTTCTCTGTGCCAGAAAAATAAGATTATGTCCTTCAGTCATAGTTCCAGAAGAGATAATGTTTTACTAATACTTCTACAGGGCTTAATTCAATGTGTGTAAGAGAGAGAAGAATTATGTAGCTTTTGATTTATGGTGCACAATTGATTTATGGACACAATGTCACATAAAGGTGCAGAGAAAGATCACAGCAGTACCTGTTCTTAGAATCATAGAAAGTTGGAAAAGACCTTTAAGATCATCAAGTCCAACCACTAGCCCAGGACTGCCAAGACTACCATTAACAAGTAAGGGCTTCATCTACATGTTTTTTGAACACTTCCAGGGATGGTGATTCCACCAACACAATTAGCCAAAGAATGATCTTTAAGTGATCTCACATTCCTCACTTTCTTGTGTTTTTTCAGATCTTCTTTGTATGCTAAAATATAATCTGTAATTCTGTTGGTATGGATCTTCTTTGCCTAGAGCCTTCACGTAGACACATCTTTGACCATTTACTCAGGGAAGCACCCATCAGACAAGACTGATTACCTGTAACCAACTAAATAGGGTTTTTCTTAAGAATAAAGGCACATCCTCCACAAAAGCTAATTCATGCAGCATGACTCTTTGAATATATAGCCTAGCAATACACAAGAGTTGGAAGTGGCACAAAAGATCCTTGAAAACACTTCTAATTGATTAATTCAGCAGGGTAGCACTGTGGAAATGATTGATCTTAGTCTACCAGACCTCCCTCTGACCTTTTCAGAGACTCTGTTGATCAGTAGTTGAATGGACTAATTTGAATACAAATGGTAATATGACAATAGCACCCAAATCCTTTAAAGCAAAGTTTTCCCATCATTTTCATGTAGCAAATAGACTGCAACAAAGATGCCTACCCTGGTTTCTTGCTGGGCTGTCTGATTAGCACTGCAACCCACCTGTGTATTGTACAGAAACAGCATTTTTGTGTGATCCCCATTTAGGTCACTCTTGCTAGGGCCATGGCAGCACATCTCTCATTATTTAGCATCTCTGTCTTCTTGGGTTGCAATAATTTCCTTTTTCTTCCCGTTAGAGGTGCATAAGAATCACCACAAAAGTATGTGCCTGAGTCCAGCTCCCAGATGAGTCCCAGACAGCAGTGAGACATGCTCATGCAGTTGTACACAAGACAATCAGAAATAGAATCATAGAATGGTTTGAGTTGGAAAGGACCTTAAGATCATTTAGTTCCAACCCATCTGCCATGAATGGCTTAACAAAGCTTACTACTACAAGCAGAGAGTTAATTATCAGTAATTAGCTCACTCAAGGGCTGTGGGCTTACCTCATGTGGTTAAAAAGGAGTGGGTTTCTAATATGATGCCAATTTTCATTACAGAGATAGCAGAGATAATATAATACCATTTTTCATTACAGAGATTTCATTACAAAGATAGAGTGGGTTTCTAATATAATGCCAATATTCATTACAGAGATAGCAGCAGCTATTACTCATCTCAGAATCTAAAAGATGTGGCAGTTTCTCCATTCTTGCTGAAAAACCTGCTGAAATACTTTGGTGTATCTAATGAGCATCTAGGTGTATTAAAAAGACCCCATATGCATGTGTAGGTAAAATATTGATTACTTAAGTTTTAAGCCATATTGGATTTATCCAGCACTCTTGCAATAGGAAAGCAAAGGAAATAGAAGCAGTTACAGGCAAACTGAATTGCTCTGTTTACGTTCTTTGTAGAAGGTTTTTTTCCAGATTCAAAGGGATTTGACATTTTTGGGTTAGATTTTAGGAACTCAGTGCAGGATCCTAGCTTTGTACTGCTGCTCCAAACAAGAAACGATTCAATTATGCAGCAGCTCATCCCTCCCCAAAACTAAACCCTCTCAGATCCTGAACTCCCTTCAGCACAGGTTTTAAATAGAAAGGATAAGAAGGGTAAAGCTGGTTGTGGGAGCTATTTTATCTTCCATATTTTCCATCAGACAATTCCTCTGACCTAGCTGGGCTCTGAGGTCCCTGGCTTTGTTTTTCTCCTGCTGGGAGATGCTGATTTCCTTGCACCATGCGGATGACCAGGAGTGGGAAATGGAGACACTTCCGCATTGCAGAGCTCTCCTCCACAACTGTAGGTCTAGCCACTACTGTGCCAAGATTTAGTGAATCAACAGACATTGTTTTTAGTGTAAGGTTCAAGTTTTATTTCAGATTTTATATTAAAGGGCCTAGTTTCACTGAAGTGTGGTTGTCTGAAAGCACTACAAGGCTGTTCATCTATGCAAAAGTATAAAATGCTTACCCCTGCTAAGCAGTTTTACAAACTTGGTGACAAGCTTAGTGCTATTATTTTACTGCACACAGTTTCCTTAATACTTGGAACATGTTCATCTTTTTTCAGTTTTGTCTTAGTGGTCTGAAGTCTGGATGTTAAAAACAAGATTGAAAATTTGACCTTAATTTCTTAGTTTTTAAATATGCTAGTTTGCATCCAGAGAATTTACCCCAGCAACCTGACTTCTGCATCAGAGCAAGTAGTGTAACATTTTTGAAAGTGGAGAGTTTTGCTTGTCATAAACATTATAGCACCTTTCGGTGAGTATGTTGGAGAATAACTGATATAAAAATTAGAAGTGAAGAGCTCACTTCAAAAAAATGGCAATTCTAAGTAAAAGGTTTTTTCAATTTTAATAGCGCAATGGTAATATTTCACTGGAGGTCTGTATTCCTCCCAGAATTTGTGTGATGCATCCTGATATTCCCTAGAGCTGTCCATCACTTAGAAAGTATCTGCATTCCATTATTTAATACAGATGCTTTATGAAGACTTCTGTAATTCAGTTTCTCCTCAAGAGAAACACCCAGCACTTGCAGAGCTACTAGAGCTGAGTCGTGGGCGACTACAGCCCACACTGGCTTTTGAAGGTGACTTGCAAAGAGGACTTCAGGATGTGGTGGCTGATGGAAAGCTGCGACCAGTACTTGGAAACTTTGACAAAAGCAACTGCTGCCTATGGCACAGGATCATAATCTGCAAGGGATTAAAAACCGTGTCATTATAAACATCATGCTATAGTGTCACCCCAATGATATATCATCCTGCTTGCATTTAAGTCAGTCTTAATCTGACAACACCTAAGTTTGGTTCTTTCTCAACTTTTAGAATTAATGTTACATGCTTTTATCTGGACTTCTCAAACCAGATGCTCAGTGTGGTGACCACTCCATGCTCAGTGGCCGCAGTAATGCTTTTAAGGCTATTACGTGTCCTTTGCACTTTTTTAGCCCTGATGTCCTCCACTCAGGCATAATCTGTTGTTTCTTTTCATCACTTTCTCTTTGCCTTCCAGCTCAGTTTTCCAACATGTCACTCTTTACTCAGATCGACAGGATTAACAGAGCTAAAAAGCTTAAGTAAAGCAGCCATTGTATTTGGCACAGGTTCACTAGTGCCTATGCTGTAGATACTGTAACCACTCTGTTTAAATGATCAGCTTTGGACCAGCTGATAATTTTTTACCGCTGACTGCTAAATCCTTACCTATTTTGAAAAAAAAAAGATGGGGTTGAAACCCTCTTTAGAAGATCACTACAAGTGGGATTTATCTTGACTAATTTTACCCATCCAGACGTTTTGGGACTACCTTAAACCTGTACTGTTCTCAGGGAGGAGAAGGGAGGAACTGAGGATAGCCAGGAGAGTAATTCAGCAACAGTCAGTGATACAGCAATACCAAACATCTATATTACTCTGTTTCCTTTGTCTTCAGAGCAGGAGCTGAGCATGTTACGCTCCAGCAAAGAGGCTGTGCTGCACTCTCTGCTTGTGAGAAGATGCTGAGGGGCAGAGCCCATCTCCTCTGCCTGGTGCAAGGCTCATGCACCCCCTCAAAGTGGGATTTATGCAACATTGTCCCTAGGACCAGGGATTTAATTCCTTTGGATTTTATGTAAGCAGTTACCAAAGCTATTTAGCACAAGGCATTAGGTAATGTAGCTTGCTCTGAAGACGTAGGGCTTGTAGGTTTTCCAAATGTTCAGCAGAACAGTGAAGTCCTCACTGTATGAACATAACAGCTTTAATGCAAAAAACAAAGGAAAATATTTGGCTGTTGGACAGAGTTATTTTCTTGCACTGCCCCATGTATCCGGCAAATGTCGTTTCATGCCCACCTGAAACTTCTAAGTCCTACAAGTGTTGGGAGAAATTTAGTGGCTCAACTCCTTCCTTTCATGCAGCAGTTGTCTCCTAAGGCCAAGGCATCTTTGCCAAGACTTCACACGACATCTGTCAGCTTGTGTTGTATGAGAATGAGGAATGGTAGTGCCGTCCCTGCCATTCCAACAAAAGCTATTGCATCAGCACAATACTTTGTAACTGATGTTGAGCGTGAGACCACTATCACTCTGCATGAGAGTTAGTCAGATTTGCTGATAATTCAGCTGAGAACTGCTAAAGTTTTGCTGTATCCAAAAGGATGAAATGGAGGAGGGTTTATATGCTAAGTCTATAGTTATAAAGCAGAGCATAGCCCTCCAATGAAGAAGGAAAACCAGAAGCAAAATAACTATTGCTACTGGTTTAAGTTATGAAAGTTTTTGTTTGTCTTGCTTAGGCAATTACAATTATCACCTGTTTCCTAGAAATTCTTAATATTGGTGAATTATTATATGTTATATAAATGTACCTACCACCTTTTCACTGCCAACTGCCCTGACAGGGCTGTGCTGCAGCCTCACCATTAAGCTGTCAGATTCCCCGCTTGTAATGAGTAATGACAAAGCAGTTTCAACTTCTCAGAAATGCACCTTAAAATGAATGGTTGGAGTGTGATACTAAGAAAACCAAAACGAGCCATGCAAATGTTCTTGAGGTCATTTTCAAAGACTTACTGATGTGAAATTCTCAGTATTTTAATTGGTATTCAAAATGTACCTACAAACACATTATGATTTTCCAGTCACTGAAAGATCGAGTCTAAGCATTCCACAGGCACAGCACTAACAAAGGCTCTGTGGGAAGAAGTTTTGCACAGCAATGGGTGAACATTAGTCATACTTGTATATTCTTTCATCACGTCAAAGGTCTGGGAAGGCATAGAGCCATGCCTTAAACGGTTTTGAAATCCGTCAATCTGCATCGGTCTTGAATAGACCCCTCTGAGTAGGAAAGCATTTTGCCCACGCAAGTATTCACAGTGCTGCGCAAGGAGCCATGCCTCCAGGTACGTTACAATATGTTTTCCAAAGAACATTTCGCTGAGGTAAGAGGCAAAATATAGCTCTTGTAACCAATATTGCATACAGTCTGTCTACTCCTCTGCAGGAAAGCAATCTCCTCCTCCATTCCTGAAACAAAAACACCATTTAAAACTACGTAAGTACCGAGAATGAGCAGGACAAACATCACACTCTTTTTTTAATTGCCATTTGATGGCCAAGAGTAGTTTAAAGCCAGACTCACCTGTTAGATTATAGAATATTTCCATTTACAAATATGAATAATATTTCTGTTTTCTCTAATGACAGTGACTTGTATAATTATTTTTTCCTCTATGAACCAATTACACATACTATGAAATAAGGTAGGTTTTGCTACTGTGTGAGGCTGTGCAGTTCATGTACAAACTGTGGTTTTGCCTTTTTTTTTTTTTTGGATGACATTTTTGCTCCTGGATTCTTGCTTTTCTCTGATTTTTGGTGGCAATTGATTTATTTCTTTTTCATTTGGAAACAAATTGAAATGCATAGCAGACATTTTCCTGTCTAAATTGCACAGCCAGTTTGAAGCAGAAATAATAAAGGGCTGTTCACAGCATTACTCTAAGAGGCCTTGCTGGTGAGGAGAAAAAGTTCTTAACGATGAAGATTCATCATGAGACTTGGTCAAAGCTTGCCACTGATTACTTGCTCTAAAGGTTACAGGTTGTGAAAGCTACATTAGCACCAGAAGGATATAGCTTTCTAGATCCATTCTTGGTGGGTAGATGCTATGAATGGACAGCTAACACTTGGCAATGCTCCAGGATAGGTTGTTGGTGGTGACAGGCAGTGGTGCCAAATGCTGGATCCAGACCTGGACCAGCATGGTGCTGCTGGTGGCTGGTGCTCATGGGAAGAGCATGTGGATGGGCATGCCTGTGCCTTGCCTCCCAGCCCCAGCTGGGATTATGGCTCTAAACAAGTCACTTAATGTTTCTGCTGCAGCTTCCCCACCTCTTCTCTTCGACCGAATGGTTAGAGTGATACAGGAAGGAGTATGGATGAGTCCAGCACAGATGAGTAGCTGCAGAGACCACCCAAGACCAAGAGCCTTGCAACCTCTGAGCACCAGGCTGGCATAGCAAGACAAGAAAAACCATCTGAAACTCTCCTCAGCCACACAGCCGGCAGAATTTCCCAATGCCATCCTCCATGAGGGACATAGAATCCTTTTTCTTCTTGTGAAGTCTTAGGTTTTTTGTGCAAACCCCATCTGTTAAATTTCAGGAAAACCCAGAGCAACCGCCTCCCCACAGATCCGTAGGGCTTTAATATGTGTTGGTGGCCAGAAGCCAAGTACATTTTGGGGAGTAGCAGAGAACAGCTGTTTTTCAGACTCTTCCCAGCACAGTTTTAAGACCTGCTCCATGAAGTTATTACTAACATGACTCAAAATCTGCTTCCACCCCTGGCGTGGGCAGGATCTTTTAGCCTGCTTTCCTAAGGAAACATACATGTGATGACATTCTGACCATCGGTATTTTTCAACCCGCTGGCCAGCTTCAAACAAATCTAGCAGTCAAGCAGCAGTCTTGCAGACCCCAAGTTCCTACAAGGTTCATGAACCATAAGTGGCTGGGCCAAGGGATGTGAAAGAAAAAACAGGTTAAACTGTGTGAGATCACAGAGATCCCAGGGAGAAGGAGATGCTGTGGATGCCCACTTCAGAAAAGCTTTGAAACATTCTTCATCTGCACGGACCCTGGAGCATCCAGCAGGAAAGCAGGTTTCCTGCAGGTTTCCTTAGTTCCAGTATCATTTTTACAGTAGTACCTCTGTCCAGTGTCTCCCACAGTATTGGAAGCAGTCAACACTGTGAGGTGAAAACAAAGAGTCCGTTTTGTGAATGTCAAAAGCCTCTCAGAGGGATTGTCTGGCACAAGCTGCAGTTGCTTTCCCTGGGCCGGAGGGACAGCCGCATCCAGTGAGGGAAATGTTGCTCTCCATTTGAAAATGTGCCTTTGCTCAAGGCAGCATTTTTGCCATGAGCCCATGTGCCTGCAGAGAGCTTCCTTCAGGGACCCAACTGTAAAACAGGGCCATAAGGGCAGGCACAGAAGGTCTGCGAAGTCCTCCGGCTGTTTCTTTGAATGACTGCTTTAATAAGAAGGTACAGTGACAGCCTGTGCTCACAGGGACCTCAGAAACCAGCCAGCAGTAGCTTCCTTACCAGATTATTACATTTACTTAATTCTAAACTGTTCATTTCTAAACAGAAGAGTAGCACATCTGCTGTTTTACTGCAATTTTGCTGCAATGCCTTAGCAGAAGGCAGCCAGGGAGGACAAGCTGAGTCTGGACACAAGCGTCTTGCAAGGAGCAGGACTTCACGACTGGCCTCAGTACAGATCACAGAAAGCTGTGCTCCTTCACTGGTACAGACTAAAGCAATCTAATTAAAGACACCAGAAGTTATTTCTAGCAACAAATACCCTTCTAAATGATTAGCATTTTTCAGACTCAGTGAAGAAATAAAAAAAACATCTTTCTCTCTCTTTTTCTTTCTGTTCAGTCCTGCAATGTTTACCTAAGCCAAGTGCCAGATAAAAAGAGGGGCTCTGAGAGCTGTGCAAAGATAGCACCATTGTCAACCAAAGAAACCTCCTTCAATTATTCAGGGTATCTGCCGTTCTTGAATTTCCCATTCTTATGGCTTGAGCTAAGTGGTGCTGCATGCATTTGGCAGTAGTTCTTATTAACTCCGGGGACAGTCCAAGGAAGGAGCATATGTATTCATAGGATAATTAATGCTTAAAGTGAATGTTGTGGGAAGAATTTTCCATATACATTCACAAACTATCTGCCAAATACGTATTTGTGAAGAGCAGGGAACTTCAAATGGAAAAAGCAAATGTAACCCAAAGTAGACAGGAAACAAAACTGCTTCTTTTTTAATACTTCACTGACAACCAGAAAATTGATCATAAAGCTGTGGCACAACAAAATAATCACAAAGCTGCAAGCATTGAAAACCAATGAGCAGTGTGGCACAGTCAACCAACAACTAGGAAAATCAGTCTTTCTGACATCTACCAGTAGTATTTTGAATCTGAAAGGCAATCTGGAGTTAAAATCGTGACAAAACTATATTTAAGAAGGTAACTGTGAGAGCTTCGTGTCTATGCTGCAACACCAGACTTAGAAAAATTCAAACAGACCTTGGTGTCTCCATGGATAAACCAGAATAGTGAAACGACCTGAGCTTGGGGCAGAGGTGTTGACAGACAGCATGCTCCTTTTATCATGTTTATCCTTTTGCAATGCACTCTGAATAGCATTCTCATTCCAAGATCCGTTTTACAATATATCAGCTGCTTGATAGTAGAGACATGCTTCAGTTTGCCACCCAGCCCAGCCCATCCCATCCTCCTGAGCTACTGCACTGAACCTCAGGAGTGATTAGACACTACAGTTGCCTGAACCAGAGAAATCCCCTTTGTTTCCTCAGTTCGTCATAGATGTATCACCCTTGCTGAGTCACTTGCAGAACCACTGGCAGCATTTCTCTCCAACGTGCCAGCTGAAAGGCAGAATGAAAAAACAGCTAGAAGTGGCTGGGTTTCCACATAGCAGCACCCGCTGTAGTATATAAGGTCTGTCAGGGAAGGCAAGCAAACTGCCTCCAGTAAAACCATGGTGAAATGGTGAATAACGTACCACAGCAACTTGCAGCAAGGCTATGCATTAGGTCAGTTATGTACATGGCTTTTACCAGCCAAAGAAGCAGGAAGGCTCAGGACATGGTCTGCAGTGTGACATTTCACAAGCCACTGACCTGGTTATGTTCCTTTCAATCAAACTTCTTTTGAATACTGCAGCTGGTCAAAGAAAGAGGGGCAAGTACCATTCTGCATTTTTCCATACTCCTCTTCCAACACACAAACCACCCCCTCTTAAAACACTCTTAGAAGTGTGCAAAAGTGCTTGGCCACATTACGAAGGGGCCCTGATTTCAAACCAGCCTTTCCCATAGATGTCCCACCAGCCACAGCTCTTTGCAGCTCCCATCAGCTCCCACCTCAGGGCTGTAGAGGACAGACAGCCATGGCTGTGTCCCTGCCCTTCTGCCATGCCCTCAGCAGCGAAGAGCCCTGGGTGGGCCATGGGGGACCCGCTCTGTTCTGGCATGTTGTGGGATGGTGCAAGCCATAGAGGGCAAGGGCACAAGAGTGGAAAAGGAGGACGGGGTCGCGGGGGATCAGACGCCACACTTACTGCAGAGCCGCCGCCGCCGCCGGGGCCCACATCGCCACAGCCGCGTCCGCACCCAGTGCAGGCACGGGGACAGGTCCATGGCCCGAGGGGCTGCCCGTCCCCGGGGCCACCAGGGCCGGCCTGCTCCCCGCC
>JANHGB010006359.1:0-56770 GCA_026283785.1 Coracopsis vasa
GCAACCCATTCCAGTGCCTCACCACCCTCACAGTAAAGAACTTCCTTATATCTAATCTAATCTAAGCTTCCCCTGTTTGAGTTTTAACCTGTTGCCCTTTGTTTTATCACTACAGTCCCTAATGAAGAGTCCCTCCCCAGCATCCTTATAGGCCTCAATATAAATTTTATTATATGTAGGCCCCAATATAAATTTTATTAAGCTATAATTGGCAGCAAAGTTATGCTTAGATGTTTCAATGGCTGAAGCAGAGTGTTGCATTCGAACTTGAAGCAGTATCATTTTTTTAAGAAGCTGACATAGTGTCCTGGTTTCAGATAATTTTCTTCCTAGTAGCTGGTGCAGTGCTGTGCTTTGGCTTTAGTCTGAGAACAATGCTGATAACACACCAGTGTTTTAGTTGCTCAGTAGCGCTTACCCTGATCACTGAAGTGATTTAGCTTAAATTATTTCCATGCTGCTTGTTCTATGGAGATAAACAAGAATGCAACACAAAAGAGGAATAGTACAGGGCAAAAATTCATTTTGTCCTTTCCTAAGTTCTAGAAGTAAACAATGTCTTTTGCAATTATATTTCAAACAAGGAGAGTTGTTTCCTGTTAACAGCAAGGACATTTATTTGTATTACTCCTCAAACTGTAATCTCTTATTGCATCCTTTCCTCATGAAAGTCACAGCTGACATTAATATAAATGACTTCATGTATAAAGGTGAAAGAAACTACAAAGTGAGAGAGAGCTGGTGGACAGAAACTTTGCCAATGACCTCCCAGTGCAGACACCAGTGATGCTAATGCTGGGAGCTGTTTCAGCAACATACCTGATCAGAATGAGAAATGAATTGTCTGGTATCTGAAGGAAACATTTCTAGGACACCTATTATCATTACCCCTAATGCAAAAATCATAGAATCAGAATGATTTGGTTTGGAAGGTACCTCAAAGGTCATCCAGTTTCAACTAGGTTGACCCTACCCATGAGCAAGGGCGCCTTTCACTAGACCCCATTGTCCATTCAGATAGTCTTATAAAGCATCACATAATGTATGCATTGCTGCTATTTTAATGTCACTTTTCACCTTGAAAAATCCCAAGCCATTTGTAAGACTAATATACAGAGATGGTTAAGCTCTAACGTGAAAATAATATTGCACAAGGGATTTGAGAACATGAGCTGAAGAGTACTGTCCAGTGTAAAACTATACAGCATTTGCTAGACTGAAAGGATGCAAGCAGAATTTGGTCAGTACCAAGGGATCTCTTTGACCCGTGAGATGATGAGGTTTTTGCATTATTAATGGTCAGACCCCTGCATCTGTCTTTTTCCACCTTCACTTCATCCCAGTGACTTCTAACACTGGTCTGACACTTACTGAGACAGGAGAATGGCACCTACTTTCCTTTCTGCAACATCTATGTTCTCTCTAGGAGGTTCCCAGGCTATTTAGTGGCAACTCTGCTTATCTCATGGAAATTTGACAAAGACCACTGGCCAGGACACTGTGGCTGGAGACAACAAAACACAGCCATCAAATGCAATTGTACTCTCTGATAAGCAGCAGGTGTTCTTAACTGTTTGAGTAGGTCTTGCAGCTGACAGTCTTGCTGTGGAACTATTAGACTGACACAGTTTCCAGTCTTTTTGACTGTTAGGGCATCCTCTTTAACAGGAACCTTTTTCTCCTCTCTACTTGACTCAGATCGATTACAGTCTGGAATGCAAACAGATTCTTCACTGTGAAAATATAAAATATAAAAAAGAAGTTTTTCAAGGGTATATATATACGGCCAGGCACAACAGAGCTGAATACTGTACAACAAAATACAGTTGTTTGACATTTACATGTACTTTTCTGCTCTTCAAAACTCTCTTATATAGTGACTCCAGATAGCTTTTAAATGAAGAATAAATATCACTGAAGGAAATGCAATGTAGGAAAAAAAATGTAATCCAGACAACACACAGACAAGAAACAGAATCCCAGCTGACAAAAAATAACAGGAATGTATATATTTTATACAACACTCAGTGATGAATGTCCCTGATGTTACTTAAGTAACAGGGGTCCCCCAGGTGTGTGCTGTGTGGTGTTATAGTTGATAGCCTTATGTACATGAGTGAATGTTGTACCCAAAGGGAGCATAATAATGTGCAAATGTTTCACTGAACACCCTCCTGCAATGATAAAATTCACCTTGTGATATGTAACACTTGGGAAAAGTAAAGTTATAATTTGGTCATACTGTGCTTTAAGGGTACATTGATAAATGCCTTACAGGGTTCAATGAGGAACGAGTAGATCTTTTAATAAATGGTAAACAAAATGCTTCTAGCTTGTTGTAGAATGCAACACAATGATACAATACTTATTAAGAGTATTGTTCCATGAAAGATTTATAACCATCTGTGACACATGTGGCTTATTCATTTATTAATGAACATGTCTGGAGAAATGGATTTTCTGTCCCATGAGGGAGTTCAACATTTGGAAATCTGGCTGGACTCAAAATGAGATGAATAGCTGAAATTTCCAAGCATTTCACAGAAGTCAAATAGTTTGAAGTATCTAAGTACAAAAACATCAAAATGGCCATATTGAAACAGTTCATCCCAGTAACACTGAAAAAAGGTAGATTAGGATAATAATTAAAATGGTAACATTGTTGCATACTGCCATGCAAAATATAATGGCCAAAACAAAATTGAAAATAAATATATAAATTAAATAAAATTAAATTAAATGGAAAAAATTATGGAAAAGGTGTTTTGAAGTCTATTTAAAAGTTCCTTAAACCTTTCCTTAAAACCACTGTAAAACTCAGCACTTTCCCACAAGATATTTTGTTTGACAAGAGCCAGTGTTTTCATACTGAAAACTTTTTCATCAATCAGTTTTTCCCTGCTCTTTTAATTGAACCTACAATAACCTTTAATATGTAATGGGACCACTGCTCCAGAGGAGTTCTGTAGCTGCTTACTCCAAGTTCGAATGCTGCCTCTCTTCATCTGCTCTACTGGTTTAATGAGTCAGGTGTAAGGTTTCTCCTCCCCAAAGCACCATTATGACAACATCACACAGGACACGTGGTTCAGATCACTCAAATGAACACGGTGCAGGGGTTTTTTGACGGTCAGATGGAACATAGAAATCAGCAGTGGTGACATGTTTTCTCTTTTCTTTTTCTTTTCTAAACATGTTATATGGGATGCACAGGAATTACAGACAGAGGATCTGGCCTGGCATTGTCCCAGGGCTGCTCCTCTTGTTCACAGACATATCACACTGCCCTGTAGGCCACTTGCTGTTTGCTTACCTGGTCATTGTAGCTCTCCCACCATTCCCCATACTCCCTTTTGGGGTGAAACATTCTATTTCCGACTTGTGCGGGGCCAGTCTCCTGCCTTTGTACCTAATAAATCACGACAACAACAGGAGCAAACAAAAAGAAGTGATTGTGTGCTCAGCTTTCTGTGACAGCTGCTGTGCAAAGGGCCATGCACATGAATGCTACTGTGAAAGTGGTGGGGTATAGTGCAAAGCAGACGTGGGAGCAGTGGAATAACTGCATAAAACCACAGACCTGTGCTAAAGCAAACAGGGCTATGCAGGAGAGATGCTCACCATTTTCTATTTTATATATATAGGAGGAGTAATAAAATTCCACAGAGTAAATAACATGCTAACCTTTTGTCTTTAATAATTTCTGGAGTTAGACCACAATGTTTGGCTTAGCAGGTTAAGGGAAACAACACTTAAGGATCAGTGAGAAATCACCTTGTGGCTACGTTTTTAATGCTAAGTTAAACATTTTCTTTGATCTCTGTAACGCTTGACTTATTCCTCTGCTTGTCAAAGGAAGCACCAGTGTAGTTGATTGCTTGGGTAAAGTTTGGGTGGGCCTAATGTTCATACCATGAATGGGCTTTTCTCTCTTCATTAGCAATAAAAGGAGGCTAGATGACTAGCTGAGATGTAGACATAAAGTCCATTGAAATCAATCCCAATCCTAGATCCAGTGTGGTACTATGACTGGTTTGCACTTGGCTAAGAAATTCACTTGGATAAACAGCTTAATACTTAAGGATTTTATCAGTCCTGGATAGGATACCAGCATAAGACCTGGTAATTATTTACCCTCTGAGCACTTAATTTGGATGTGGATATCGAAGAGGTTTTATGCTGGCTCTCTTGCCAGTAGTGAATTTCATCATAATTGTACAAATTCTTGTGCTAGGTGTTGAAATTCCTATTTAAATGCTTTAATAAAATGTGGGCATGATTCCTGCAGATGTCTTCTCAGCAAGTTTTTTATATCCCATTCCCACATGCTATGAGCTGCACTGTGGGTATGTAACACACTTCTGTGGGGAAGCTTGTACGTTTTAACACTGCTAACATTACAGGATAAACGACTTTATTTATTCTTTTTCCATTAATCTGATCTATATAGCAAATGGTTCCTTGAAAAGAGCAACCCTGTAAAACAGAAATACCCTGAGTACACACAAAGTGAGGCTAAACTCTGGATGCAGTTGTAGATCCTCAGAGGCAGTGTACATTGCATAAATAACTGAGGAAGAAGCTTAGTGAATCTGAGAGTGAACCGGACACAAGTAAAATGTGTGGTCAGTGCAGAGAAGTCCTTTCATTTATAAATTATAACCTTACTGAAAGGAGGAACAACAGGAGGTTTGTGGACTGGCTACCAAGGTTTTAAGGCAATCCAGAGTGCGGTATATGCAGTGCTCCCAGATAGGCACGAAGCTCGCGCAGGACACATACATATTAAATGGAAGTTGATTCCTAGAGTAGAGGAAAAAGTGGAGGGGCTTAGAGTAGATCAATTCACTGAAAAATACAAAGGAAGTCAAACTGGATCATACAAATTCGACTGGGGCAGCCAGAGAGAAAGAACAAAGGGAAAAGAATGTGTAGAAACTTCACAGGAAAGAAGAGGAAACAAAGTTGGAGTAAAGGTGTTAGACATCAAAGAAAGTAGAGTTTAGGAAGAGAAGGAAGGAAACAGAGTTAGATTTAGAACCAATAACCAAAAGAGAATCTTTGTGCCCAACAAGACAGAAGGAGAAAAAGTCAAGACTAAGAGAAGGAATTTGGAGACTCTATATTCTCACAATAAGCTGAATACTAAAAAGTAGCCAATGGAAGGAAACAAGAGGTAAGTGTCCTTGATAACTGCATCCTGGAGAACCCCTTGTTAGGGTGCATGTGACAGATAAAGAAACCCATCAAATTGCCCATTCTCCAGTCATTAGCATAAATTTCACCGCTCTGAATGTCAATGGAGAAATTAGTATGAATCATAGAATCATGGAATAGTTAGGGTTGGAAAAGACCTTAAGATCATCCAGTTCCAACTCCCCTGCCATAGGCAGGGACACCTCACACCAAACCATGTCACCCAAGGCTCTGTCCAACCTCGCCTTGAACACTGCCAGGGATGGAGCATTCACAGCTTCCTTGAGCAACCCATTGAGTGCCTCACCACTCTCACAGTAAAGAACTTCCGCCTTATATCCAATCTAAACTTCCCCTGTTTAAGTTTGAACCCATTGCCCATTGCCTTATCACTACAGTCTCTAATGAAAAGTCCCTCCCCAGCATCCACTAAAGAGCAAAGTACACCATCAGAAATAGTATGTTGTCACAGAATGCCTCAAAGCCTTGAACTATAGTAATGCTTCACTGCCATTCATTCAGTGCTAAATATCCATGTGATAATGAAAACTGTTTCCAAGCTCAATCAGCACTACTAGTGTGAAAAGTGCATCTAACCAGCGCATGGAAGCTGCAACATTCTTTAAGTGACCATTCTGGAAAGTCACACTAAATGTTCTGCTTAGAAAGAGTTTTCAGCTTTCAGAGCAGATAAAGGACGTGATTTTGCCTTAGAATGTTTTGCGTTAGAAAAACGTCCCCTTCCTGGTTGTTAAAACAAAGGATTGCTTTAAAAGATTTAATCTGAGGAAAGATAAAAACCTCAAACATTTCTTTGCAGTTGTCATAAAAAGTGCTACTGGGAAAATTAATTTTGTATTTCAGCTGGTGTATGGAGGAGGTGTAAAATACTACAATGTGAGCAGTATTTGCAAAAACAGGATTTTTTTTGCATTGTCAGTTCCAGGAGTACATATTGGGTAGAAAAGAGAGAGGACTTTGCTTCTGTGAAGAAAAGCAGCTACTAAATCGAAGGATTTAAGAGATTTTGGGTCTCTTTTTTGTGTTTCTTTGAAGTCTTTGGGTGTGACATTGTGGGCTGTGCAATTTTTTTTGTACAGGTTTGGGTTGTCTTAAGTAAAACACTTAATGATGCACACAAATATGTTTTATAAGTGTTGATCTGTGACAGCAAATTTCGGAAGTAATTCCAAGTAATTCAATCACTATAGTGCTTATCCATTTGCCAAACACTTACAGTCACATAACTGTATTAAACAGCAGAGCTTTGCACTCTCCAGAGAATATCAGTAGAGAAAGAAACATACTCCTGGGCTGAGAGAAACCATGCCTGTACTGCCTTGGGTTTTAATGAACTTGAGATACGTGTGGTAAATGACAGGAAACACCAGCATGACTACTCAGGTTTGAAGGATTTT
This sequence comes from Coracopsis vasa, assembly GCA_026283785.1. NCBI lineage: Eukaryota > Metazoa > Chordata > Aves > Psittaciformes > Psittacidae > Coracopsis > Coracopsis vasa. The sequence continues at coordinate 6,615 of JANHGB010006359.1, forward strand.
TGTTAGACCATTTTCTTGCCTTCTTCACCTTCCAACAAAACTCCTTTTGTAGACCAAAATTAATGGATGCTATGGGAAAAAAAGGGGAAATATGGGAATCATCATCCTTAAAGAGACCAATAGTCATCCACTACAATGATGGAGAAACCAGCTTTAACGAGTAGATCCCTCCTTTTTTTTTTCTCACCCAGTGAAGGTGTGGGCCTCTGTACTGACAAGAACTGGTAGTCTTTCTGTATGGACTTTATTAGACTATACTTACACTTTAGAACCTGGTCCCCCTGACTTCATGTTAGGGTGAGACCAGTTGTGCTCATGACTCCTGAGGGGATTCAGACAGATTTATAGTGTATTGATAAAATACTGTCCTTTTGCTTTCCATAATTTTAGGTCTTCCAACGTACTTTTAACTGGAACTTGGACAGTTTGCTTAAGATTACAAAGCCATCTACCTTTCCAGATCCAGTTATACATTTTAATTGCAATATCTTACATTCAAGTAGTATTTTTCACCTGCAATATTACTTGGTCTTGATACTAAGAAATGGTGAAGAACTTGCATCTCATAGCAGTAGAGTTAAGGCTGGCCTTTAGATTCAGTAAGGCTATATGTGCATGAAGATTTGAGCATAAATTGGAAAATATGAAATACAAAAAATGTTTAGTGTTGTCAATCTAGGAGCTGCTTTGAACTACAAACACACCGTGTTCTTGAAAATAAGTTTTGCTAGATTGGTCATGCTATCTTGACATTGTCTCACTTTGCACCAACACTTTTAGACGGGTCTTAGCTTATTGTGTGACATTTTCCCATTTATATAATGGCTAAAACAAATGATTATTAAGCATGGCAACTTTTGTTCCTTAAAACCCATAAATCACCAAATAAACATTGTTTGCTTAACAGCACAATTTCAGCAAGCAAAATGACTTTCAAGCTAAACTCACAGTTTTTGTTTTCAAGTGCAGCATGATCAAGTGGTCATATGTGATTGCAGCTGGTGAATTGAAATTATGCTTTTGATGGAATGATATACAAAGCATTATACTTGTTCTAGGGAAGAGTAGACCAATAGAAAATATTACCAGCATGTTTAATTACCTTCCAGAAAAAGTATTTCTGAAATGCTGGACAAACCATTGTATAAGGGTTTTGTACAATAGGGTCTTATTTACACAAGACTTCTTGTTCAGCCCATTCTATTCACTATGCTCAAATTCTATCCTCTTTTCTTAATATATATATAACAAAAGATGCGATAGGAAGGTCTCATTGGTTAATTCATTGTTTCCTTCATTACGTTGAAAAGGGAAGCTGCACCTCATTTGCTCTGAAGCATTTTAAAGGATAGAAACTTCTGTAAGTTTGTGAAATGGATAGATGGGGCCTGCTTTGCAATGCATTACCTTGGAATCGAGCTTAACATGATGTTTCTCAGTTTTGCTGAGTTAAAAGAAAGAAGTTTCTCTTTTCTAATGATTTTTATTACTGGGCTTTGTTACATTATGCTGTATATTTAACATATTAAGTCTATTTGTTTTTCATCTTTAAAGCTTTCTCATTAGATTTTTAACCTTTCTATTTCTGCTACTTCCTTACTGGAGAGTAGACTGCAAAATGGCTTTTATTTTTTTGGCAGTTTATTTATAATTATAAGTCATCAATCACTGCAATGTATAATGCTATAACAAGTTAAAAGAGATTTTTGTGTTTAGGTATTTTAACAATCTGCCTTGAATTGCATGCACAGTTATTAATTAAAACCCATCTGTAACCAAATGCAGTTTCAAGTCAGCTGAAATTTTAGCTCTTCTACCTATCCACACTAACTTTTAGTACTCAAGTACAAATAACTTTCTTTATAGTTCATACAGGTATTTCCATAGTGGCAGACTGGCTCATGTCTTGTTTGGATCTTGGAAAGACAGTGGATGGCCTAGTTTTGTGTTTGTCAAATTGATTACAATGCCAGTTCATATCAAAGTTTAGTTTGGAAAGAACCAGAGATTCCCTTGGTAGACAAACCTGTGCTCAGGTCGGATGGTAGTCTGCAACAGGATCTTCATAGAATCATAGAACAGTTTGGGCCAGAAGGGAGGAAAGGACCCTCAAAGCTCATCTGATTCACCACCGTTGCATTGAGTATGGACATCTTCAACTAGATCAGGTTGTCCAGAACCACATCCAGCCTGGCCTTGAATATCTCCAGGCATGGTGCATCCACCACCTCCCTGGGCAGCCTCTGTTAGTGTTTTATCACCCTCACTGTAAACAATTTTTTCCTCATATCCAGCCTGAATTTCCCCTCTTTTACATCAAAACCTTTCCTCTACCACCTCTCGTCCTATTGCACAACATGTGTGCTAATGGACATGAGACCATATGCGTGGCTTGTTTGGGTGTTCTTCAGCACGATCAATAAGGACGTTCATGTTAATAGTATATGGTGACATTAATTTGTCAGCAGAATTTTGGGAGACAGGCTTGAAGATGAAAAAAAGGTAAAAGGGGCAGACAATGTTCTCAAAAACCAGAAAACTCCTCCTCAGCTGCTTTTTCCCCTAAAAAAGTATCCGACTGCTGGGTCCCATCTTCACTGTTCTTTTCTTTCTTGTAGTACACTAGCAAGACTGCTTTTTGCAATTTTGAGCATATTTGTGTAACAGTAGGCAGGGAACTGTTTACAATATGATTTAGTTTGCACACTTCAACTATGATATTTGGTTCAAAATGATGGGAATGCTTTCTTAATAAGATAAATAATTCCCCAAACTAGGCTTGAATGCATATGCATAGTTAATGAAGCCAACAACTTTCATCAATCAATCAATTAATCTATCAATCAGTATTTTAATTAAATCTGAGGGGAGAATTCAAAACAACAACACTAGCAGTGTACACAAATTAAAAACCATTGTAATCAGGACATTCAACATAAGTTCATTATACAGATGGAATGTTTTAGCAGCAGTTTATCAAAATCTTTCAGATCTAATACCTTTCACTGAGTTTCATAAAATATTCTTCATTAATTTCACAATACTTGAAGTTTAATTAATCACAGTATCAAGCTTGTCCAAAAAGACACCAAAACTTAATTATTTAGGGAAAAATGAAGGACTCAAACTATTCAGAAATCTCTCAATCTAAATTTTTGTAGCATAGTAGATTAAAATAGCTCTAAATGATCCATTTGGGAACCGATTCATTAATGAATACAGACTAATCAGTCAAAAGGTTAATGACTTCTGAAGAGTCAAATATTTTTTCCTGCATGCATCAATATCTTTTTCTAGCAAGCCTGCAAAGCAAACAGATACCTGGTATTACTATGGCTAGGTTTTGGTTTTTGAAGTAACGATATCCAGTGAGCCAAACCTTCACCTCCTGCAAATTGCTACCTGCTCTAATGGCATGACATGGCATCATGTAAGCTTCCCCTTCACTGTTTTCCTGTTGCCTCATAGTATGAAGCCATCTAAGCACTTTTGTGTAATTTATAGCTGATGGTCCCTTAAACAGAATCTGTAAAAATTAACATATTTTTTTGGCACATGATGATTTGTCAGTGACATCTTCTGCCTTAGAGTAATCTCTGGTCCTGTTTTGTGCAGCAATTTCACATTTTGGGTTTTATTACACTGGGATGAACAATGGTTAAAAGCTGGTCACTGCTACAGTTCAGGGATGATGCCGATCATTTCTATAATGTAACTCCTTAAGCATTAGTACTCTTAATTCACATTCTTCAATAATCTGCTGACTAGTTCTCCATACACAGAAGAGTTGATTTAAAAAACTTAAAGTTACCAATAAATTATTTGTCTAGTCTACAAAACTTCAGGATTTCAAATAATGTCCTTTTTTTTTTTTTTCCCCCACTAAAATAAAACCAGAATTTTAAAGGTCTTTTAGTGTAAACCTAATATAAAAGCCTGATGGATGTGGCACTCATGTGGTACAAGAGACCCAGGCTGGAATCAATCCTCCGGCATTGTCTGACATTAAAAATCGTTGTTGTTTTCAGCAGGCTAGAAAATAACTCTCTGCCTTTTCCAGTTAATGCTTATTTTATACAAGACAGAATGGTTCCACCGGGCTGCAGTAGGAAAGCAACCCATGCTGGCATAACTGACAGGCTGCTTATAGAACTGTATAAGAGGTGAAACACAAGTCTTGAGCTCAGTAGCATGAAGTTAGCTCTTCTATATTAGGTTTCATATTTCTATGAGTAAACCAGTGCAACTACCTGCAGAAACTGATGAACCAATGTTTTTTATAAAGTCTGTGACTGTTACTCTACGGATTAGAAAAGCTTTATTTTGCCAGGCACTGGACCTGGTGGACCTGATGTTGTCTTAGCATGCTATATGACCAATCAGATCATCAAGAGTATCTCAGCCCTTTGGTTGTGCAAATTGTGACTACGAACCTATAAGCCATGCCCTGGCAAAGTCTGGTAAGTAAAAAGTTTTTACAAATCAGTTTGAAAGAGAAGTGTTGTGTTCTTTCACCATCATTCAAAACGTGTCAAAAAAAATTGTTCTAGCTGCCTATAAATGAAGACAAAATTGGCACTTGTACTATAAAGAAATATGTCCCAGAAGAATATGCTGTGGCAGAAACTCATGATCAGTATCTTTCTCAATGGTGTACACATGAGGAATGTGAGCCAGCATCAGCTTTCCACAGAACTCCCCCAGTTTTTCTTGTACTCTGTCTTCTTCACAGGACTTAAAGCTCCATGTCAAATAGCAGCCCTGTTTCATCTCTCAGGCATCTTATCTTCCTGAAGCACAGGGAATTTGAATGTCTCACATTTACATCTACAGTCCTCATGCTGATAATGCACACACATATTTTAAAAGCATTTGATCACATCTTGATGGCCATGCCTTCAAATCTATCCACTTATTCATGGATGTGGCTTTCAACTAGTCAAAATTTGCATGGACTGCATCTGGGAGCCCCTTAGCATGCTGTGTGTAACAGTGGCAGAGGTTTATTCTGATGGGGATTCCTATTTGTCTGGAAACTCAATGTTTTGCAGAGGCTTTCATGCTAATGAAACACAGTGGTAGCCAACCTCAGAGAAATTGCAACAGCTGAGATTGCTCATGTTAGTTCAAGCTTGAGAATTTTGGTTTACTTGATTGTCAGGGCTTTAAATGGATTTCAATCAGATTCAGAATGTGAGGGAAAGTTTCAAAAACATCCTGAGAAATAAAAAAAAGGTGGGTTTTGGAGAGAAATTTCAATCAGGCTTCTGAAAAATCTCATTTCAAGGCTTTGATGCTGAGATAGGATGCGCTGATGTATTATATAATATTTAGACTGCAATATTTTTAAACCATGAATGTCAGCTTGGCTGAGCCAAGAATATTTTTCGTGTTTTACGGATCAAAATAGCTCTTGTTTGAACTGTAACAAAACAGATACAGTCAGTCACCAGAGGGAAGAAAGGAGAGAACTGATAAGGAGGAAAATCAGCTGTTCCTTGCAGAAAACAAAGCACACAGTATGATGGTAGACACCTGTTTCCAAAATATTTCATTATGGCACAGTTTGGGACTGTCTGATGTAAACACTAATTATAACTGTTGGCGGTCCAGTGCTGAATCCAATCTGATGGAAAAATCTACCTTGCTTATCATGTTTTCCTCATGGGAGACAGGGAATAGAATTTAACAGCATGTGAGCCTGGATACCTGAATGCTTTTCCTGATGCCTGTGCAAGGCAGACACTCTGTCCCTTAGGCTGCTGTTACTGTACCAGTATAGTGCTTGAGAGGCAGAAAAATGCTCTCAAATGAGACCTGGTTCTTTGTCTAAGATAACACAGAATATTCGTGGTTATACATTAAAAATCCTATGGTTCACCTGAGGGTGAGTATTGGCACACTAGAGCAAGGGATCCATACTCCTGAATGAAAGCTGTCAGTCCTATCAATTCTGTAGATGTACACAAAGCAGTGCCCAATTCTGCAATCACATAGTAATAGACAAACTTCTTAGGAGGAAAGGTAAGAGAAAGTTTGGAACAACTGGTATATCCACCAGGCCAAGGTAGCGTCACTGAAACTACTCTGTGTGCATTCCTGTTTAGAAATATCATAGTAGCAGCTCTGGTAGCAAAAACGATCTTTATCTCACCTGGGATATAGAGCTATTTGAGAATGAGAAGAGGATAAATTAGCCCTGTGTTTTGGACTCTTGCAAAGAGGCTGGGTAGTATAGATGGTAATAGTTTCTGGGACCTTAAGGTAGGATTTTTTTTATTTATTTATAGCCTTCGTTATCCCTATGAAATTAACAGGTAACATAACTGGGAGCAGAAGGTCCAGACATGTCTCTACTCATGTTGGTGTGGCTTTGACTCCAGATACATAGTGTTCACCATTCTTTGTAGAATCAGTTCTGATAATGTCTAGTTTGTTAGCCCTGCTTTTCATGGTGGAATATATTTTGGTGAGTACTGCTGAATCACAAGAGCCTATGGTGAAATGGTTTTCATTTCACTGGGTAATAAGTAGTTTTACTCTGTCCTTCTACATATTTCAGTATGTGAAGATTCATTCCAGCACATAGCCACAGCTTGCCTGATTTTTCTTAATTGAAGAACACCCCATGCAAAAAGTCATTTAAGACTTTAACAGATGCATTTCTTTATTTAGGCAAATGCAGTCTTGTTATCTGTCATTTTACAACTGATGGGAAAGCTCTGAATGGAGCATTGGCATTATCTGTTTGACAATGATTTGATGCAGTACTACACTGCGCTATAAATTAGTGTCGAGAAGCAAAATGCTAATGATAGGGGCCCCTCTATGCACTGGTGACTTAAATAGCATGTTTCTTTAAAATTCAGCAGTGACTCACTCTCTTTTAAATAAAACCCCTCTGAGCTATTTAAATAATGCCATGGAGCTCTAGTGCATATTTCCTTTGATTCTGAGTACTTCAGTGTTTACTTGAATAACTATCCAAACAAGCTTTTGAGCACCATAGTGATTAATACCTTGAAACATATTACTTTGTGCAGCAATGTTTTTCTCCAGAAATGTTTGAGTATTAAGTCAAATGGTTGAATTCTCTTTGTTCGTGCTCTACAGTAAGCAGAATTGAAGCTAAAAGTGGTTTTCTGTTCTCTTGGACATGATAACAGACACAGCTGAAGTCCTGGGCAGCATTTTAAATGTACTCAGCACATTTCAGGATTTGTTTTATTTTCTTTCATGCAATCAAATAGGCATTGATTAGAGAGAATTTCCCATGGTTGATGGAATCAATTTCCTCTTGTATCCCACACCCTTCAGGCACACACTGACTGAGCACTGCTATACTCACTGGCACCATCACAATTTAACCATCTGAGGATTCAGACACACAGATAAGGAGTGTTGTAGTTTTATCTGCTGATGAACGCTGCTCGTGACATAAAAGATTTTCTCCAAGTTTCAAATGAAATGTTCCAGTTCTCTATATCTAGGCAAATATGTAAATATATCAGCTTTGTGCTGCCTTTATAATCCCTACACACACATACCAGGCATTCTCAATGCTCTTCAGGATTGAAGGCATTCCCAAAACAGTGCTATTGAAAAAGAAGTTATTGCTGCTGATGATCTATTACATTCTGCTAATAACTCTCTACTGCAGGTGTTATCTACATATTGTGGGATATAAAGAAGTAGTAGCAGTCCTCAAAAAGAAGAAAATACACCTTGTCTTTTAAGATATTTAATAGCAGGGCATACTCTTTCAGAACAAAACAAAGATTTTAGAGCACTACCTTTCAAAACTGGCCCTCCCAATCCCAAGCTCTTCCCATCATCTATATCTTCATCTTATCAGTAAAAACTTGTGAGATGGCAAATGATCTCTGAAGCAAAAGTGACGGGAAATAATAATGATCTCAGAGAGGAAGAATGCCCTCCTATTGAGGACATAGTATGAAGAATGCCTCTTCTATCTGCCCCAGAATTTGTTACAGGGCTTCAAACCTGAATACTTCAGGTCGTTCGGGCATACAGACAGAGGCTGTAGGAAAGAAAAAGACATTTCAGATAACCATTACCTAAGCTGATAGAGGATTTATACTCTTAAAATAGCATCCTACTCTGCACCTGGAAAGGAAATGGAAGATACCATCATTAACTGATCTTAGGTATAAAATATCTTGTAATAGACTGGCAATTTCTGTACCAATTCAAAGTCACTTAAAGAGAAACATTAGTCATAATCTGACAGAAACAAGTCATCACTTTGACATAATTTGTCCTGCAGGTATTACTAAGAAAATCCTTCCTCAAGTATAAATTGTAGTTCAAACAAAAATGAAAGTAATATTTGCCCTTGTTCCATGCCAACTCCAATTGTGAACAACAGCATATCCTAAAATCCACATGTGTTTCAGTGAGGAGGAAAATCTAGCTGCTTCTCACTTCCAGGCTAGGCATAGATAGCTGACTAATGACAAAACTTTCATATAGGAAGAATTATTTATTTATGCCAGCAGTTAAGTAAACCAAGTCATCCCCATAGCACCTGTAGCAAAGTGAAAGGGATCAAAAGATGAAAATGGAACACTGGGCTTGGTGCACTTCTACATGTTCTGTCTGGGACAGTATTTCTACTCCAGAGCTTTCCTTTGTCTTTAGCATTGACTTACTCTAATTTTTATACACTGAACATAGAAATTGTCTTCGTGATCACTGAAGTCAAATAATTCCTTGGGAAGAAACAAATATCTCTCAATGAGCATCTGTTTAGTGACAGAAAAGGTACTGAGCATCTAAATTTGATGAAGTTAGGAGAATAGATACAGAAAAAGGTATCAAGGTAAAGAAGAGAAGACAGGTGAGGACAGAAAGAAAGCAGGAAGAGATAATACAAGAAAGGAAAATCAAGGGCATAGGAGATAAAAAGTGTAACAGAGGAGTCATGTGAAACAAATCCTCAGATGCCTGAGAGCGGCTGCTCACAATGCCACTTGTTTTTATTACCCTACGTTGATTATGTAGCACTAACAGCAACTCTGTTGTCTTACTGCTGTGACTAGAGGCAAAACACAGACACTATACAATTCATTTGAGGGAAAGAAATTGTGAATTGGTGCATTCAGGACAAGGCCATGAGTTACATTTCTTGTTCTCTTGTTCTTTTCTCCTAAGATCTTGTTTCCCTCTCTACATTAAGTGTACAGTTGACACAGCCAGTAATTCCAGCCTTTTAATTGTTTGCCCACTGCTCTGTCCCCTTTATATACAGCGTTATGACTAAATCAAACCCTAAACAGTTACAGGTGTGGAAGAGAGAACTCACTCCTCTCCCAGTGCAGAGATAAAGGGAATTAATATTTTTCCCTCTGTCCTTCCACCATTAACTCTCAGAAGAACAAGATTTCTTCCCAAGACTCTCACATTAGCAAACTTTACCTAAGGGTTTCACCAGATGATCCCCTTCGTTTCCATAGGTTGACCAGGCTGCTTGAGCGACTTGCAGCTGAAGATGACTTTCCATCCCCTACGTGCATGCGGACCACTGTCGATGTGGTGAATGCACTGCGTACGTTTCTTTCAGGCTTCGCAAGGATGATATACACCTTGGGCACAAACATGCAGCCAAGGGCCACCGTGGCACTCAGACTCACTGAGAAACACATAGTGATTATCTTGTAGTTGCTTCCAAAATATATTGGCACAAAAGCCAGCCAAATGATGCAGGTGGTGTACATTGTAAAGGCAATATACTTTGCTTCATTGAAATTAGCTGGGACATTTCTTGTCTTAAATGCGTAAAAGGTGCAACTCAAAATTAATAAGCCATTATATCCAAGGGGAGTTACAACACCCAAGTTGGTGGTGTTACAAATCAGGTAGACCTCTCGGATGCTTGGGTAATCATGCATGATATCTGGTGGCTCCATTATAAAGAGGGCAACAATTATGCCTAATTGTATGCATATCAAGATAAATGCAATAACCAGTTGGGCGCAGGCACTCATGAACCTAGGTTTCTTTGTACAGATTTTCTTCTTGCTTCCAGCCAGGATTCTTGCAATGCGGTTAGTTTTAGTTACTAGAGCAGAATAACTCATAGCTGGGGAGAGCCCAATACCAATTCGCTGAAGATAACAGTAAATCTGTTGAGGTTTTGCGATGAGACAGAATGTGCACAAGTAACCCAAGCAGATGCCGGCTAGAATGATGTAGCAAAGTTCTCGGCTGGATGATTTGACCACTGGAGTATCACGGTACATTATGAATATAGCTGTAACAAACAAGGTGGCCAGCAGACCCAGACATGCAAAAACAACTGCTGCAATTGGTTCAGGATCACCCCATCTGAGATACTGGACTGGGATGAGGTCACAACCTACAGAAAAAGGAAAAACAAAGGTCAACATAAATATATAGAAGTGACATTCTTTAATGATATAGTTACAGGTTTTCATGCTATTTCTCTTGTCTATCAGCCTTGATTCTATGTGAGCACTGCTTAACAGTAGCCAAAACACTGGTGTGCTGTCAACACCCTTCTAGCTACCAATTAAAAGCACAGTACTATGAGGGCTACTATGGGCAGAATTAACTCCTTTTCAGCCAGACTCAATACAATAGGAATAAGGGGGGTGGACCTTGATGTTCTGGAGTGCAACCTACTGACAACAGTAGGCATAGTGACACTGTCAGACAGGGCAGGACAGCAGGATGATGGAGTGGAGGAAATGCAACTAAAAGCTTTAATCTCTCCTATACTTGTATTAAGCTTGACTAATAATGACTGCAAATTCTGAATGAACTCAAAATTTGTGACCGTTGTAATCAGTTTGCTATCTTCTGGGTAGGTCTGACAGAATGCCTGATGTCAGCCTGACTGGGGATGGGTCATGGCAAGGCACTTCTCCCCACGGGGATGGAGCACCATATGGGTGCTCATATCTGTATTTTAAGCAGTGAGGGTAATTACTACTGTGTGATGGGTATCTGGATGTCAAGCAATCTCAGTTAGTTAGAGAACTTGGGACCTCAATGATGAACTTAATGAACAGGAGTAAATGTAGATGTCAGGGCTATAACTTGGGAATTTCTACATGCAAGGTCTACTCTTTGCCTTTTCCTTTATTTTAAGTGAAGCTTAAAGGTTTTCTAAATCTGACACTGACATTCTTAGTAGTATAAATCATTTCATGAAAAGGTAGGGGTAGGAATCAAGCTTAGATTCTCTCATCTCCTATTATTTCTGTATTCTATATCTCTTCACTATTCATATTATCAAAAATACAGCAGCTACAATGAGGTGGTATACTCAACAGATTGTATGGCAAAAGTACAAGGCAGATAGTTCTGTATTCTTGCAGAAAGCATTAAAAACAGAAGGATAAGGGTCAACAAGTCTTTGACATTTGTGCAGTTAAAAGGTACAAATTTGCAGTCACTCCAGTGTAACAGAATTGTGCTCTTCATTGCTAAATTCATATTACGTTGCTATCCATATCTTAACTGCTTTCCTGTGCAAAGCTTTCTGTTGTGGTAATGAAATTATTGCCATGTCTTAATGTAACAAAGGCATCTAAATTTTTATGGAACACTTTCATAGCATTAGTTGATGATACTTATTTGAATCTTGCTGATTTTAAAAGGTTTACTTGTTTCATTGTAAAGGAGACACTGTATTTCATTCTAAGTCCATCAAGATTAATGTAGCATAGGAATCACGTAATTAAAATCAACATTTTATACCAGTGAGAGTGGTGGAAGAAAGGTGAACACCAGAAAGCATACTCTGGTATGTGCAGATATCCCCATATGGGTTCTTCCCCAATAAGTTTTATGGGTGACCTCTAAATCTGTGTTCAATTTTACCAAAATGTAACTAATATTTTGGTGAAAAAAAATTGTTACCACCTTCTAATACTAATATATGTTATACTAATATATATTCTTGGACAGGAAATTTGAAAAGAAAAATTCTTTGTCTGACAGTTGGTCTTTACATATGGTCAATGATATAGAGGCTGAATTTTGCTTAGTTTCTAATGTTGCAGCAGAGGTGAATCATAACCAAGTGTTTCTCATTAGTTTCAGTCTATTTCACACCTTCCTTGCTTTATTACTTCTTACATTCTCTTAATAAAATACCTGAGAAAAGAGTTGAAACCTTTACCATTTTTCCCCCCATCTCTCTGTATAATTTACGAGGAGAATGCTAAACTCTGCAATGATTTATTCCTCAATTACGATTTAAGGACTGGATAGTGTTCATAAAGCAATGACTGGTGAGGTTTTCATGTAATACCTTTGCAGCTAATGGTTTCTGACAACGGCACATTGAAGAAAGGAACAACTAGATGAAGTAAAAGAAATATGGGAAAACAGCATTATGAGTGTTCAATCTAGGTTGATGGCCAGGATTATACCAAGGCAAAAACTGAAAAATGGTAATGAAAGAATTCATTCCTATCCCTTAATATATGTGTATGCTGAATGATCATTTGAGCGAGATCCTGCCCCACAGCCCACCTCTTATAGTTTATCAATATCTCTAAGCACCCGGAAAGTCTTTTCTCCTACCTGGCTCAGAAACTCCAGGTGGAATAGAGCCAGCAGCCTTGTCTTGTGGTCCCTGCAGTTTGATGAGGCGATATTTGGCTTGTGGAAGGGCTGCTAGGAGCCAGTCCAACTTGGAGCAGGTATAGAGCTGTTCTACTCTGTGCTCAAGAATTCACTGCTTCTGGGACTGGAGCCCCAGTAAAACTGACAAAACTGTCTATATGTTACTCTGGCCAGAAGCCTAGCCAGTGAAAGCAAGTGAATAGTAAGAGAAGCAGATATTAAAAATCAGAGTCCCATTTGACATGCTAGGGAAAGGGTTTCTGAAAAGAGCATCTACCAGCAAATTACAGATAAGGATGCATAAGGGTCTTATGGTGAAAAGAAAAGGTTCTAATATTTTGGGAAAAACACATAGCTATTTCAGGGATGGGCAGAATTGTGCCATTAACAAGGAGAGGAGGAGCTCTGGACAGCTGGACCACTTCCATAGGTCTATTATAGCCTGTGCTCTCTGTAGAGGTAGGCTTGTCACTTATTTCTGATCTTTCAGATTGCATTAAAATTAGCTCATCTAGGAGAAGAGTTCACAGATATGAAGCACTGTATTACAGTCCATACTTTCTGGGGATTTGATCTTGACACTGTTTTGATTTATTATTATAACCTTGACACCTAAGAGACCTTACCATGCCTTCAGCATCCATAAAACTGTATTAGCTTAACACTGAAAACCCTTTTCATGTTAGGCAATATAAAATATATAATTAAACTAGTTCCAAAGGTAAACATGACAGACTAAAGCTTGTGAATAGAATGCACACTGGAAAGTGAAGGGAATTCAGTGAAGTCTCTTAAGTCAACATCATGAGGTAAAGCTTACTGAAATCTGCACATGGTCACTAAAACAGGCAGAAAATGACTGCTGATTTAGTAAGTATTAAATATTCTTCGGTGGGGTTTGGCACCCTGGGCAATGAGTTCAGCCTGTCAACAAAACCTTGGTTTTCCTGGTAATTTCACAGACCTTTCCAAGGATAACAGAAGTCCAAACACCAAGGCTGAAACCTAAATAACAACATAGCCACATCTTATGAATGAGAGTCTCCACATAGGGTTTGGCACATGTTATCCAAAGTGCATTGATGTTATGCTGATAAATATTTTATATTAATGCTTCTGAATATTTCCCTATTTATGCTCCCAAAAGATGGGAAAAGGAATATCTTTATTAGTTATTTGGGTTTTAACATAGGGAAAGATGAGATGGAAAAATGTAGGAATCAGAATAAAAATCTACATCAGAATAAAAATCTACATCAGAATAAAAAGCTACAGGATAGATTTTATTCTATTTTTATTTTTATTTTTATTTTTATTTTTATTTTTATTTTTATTTTTATTTATTTTTTTCTTAATAAAACCCCAATTTGTTACCCAAATAGACAAGGCAAAAGTAAGGATTATGTTCCCCAAAGTCCTGGGTGAGAAATCAACCCCCTGGCCTTCACATGGGATGTGGACCAACTAAAGTGTGAAAAGACATCTTTAATGCTTTAATGTTAAATTCTGATGCCATGATAAACAATTATGGTCTTCAGTTCTTTGCTCTGTTCTGATGGGACCTTTTGTAGTTGTTACAATAGCAGGGCATGTAGAGGTGACCATGAGCTGGTTTAGCTGCTGCAGTTCCAAGGCTGACACGTGGACTGAAACCATCAGCAAAAGCAGGTTTGCAGAGTCAGAAGATGCAGCTGAGGACTGTGCATGTGTTTATTCTGCCACCTCTGCAGGGCAGGAATTAGAATCAGTCACATCTTAAACCATGAAAACTGGGGCATCTGTAGCTCAGGAGCCTAAGTCCCTAGCAACCCAAATACACTGATTTAGCTGTGCATTGCAGTAAAAGGCAAGGACAGGAATCTTAGAACAGTTCATTAAAGTTACTCTGTGACCACATGGGGAATGATTCCTTAATTATACAAATGTGCAGAAAGGGAGGAGGAACTGATGGATTGCAGCAATCAGGTCCATCCTTATGTTAGCTCTAATGTTTTGATGTAAGTTTCACTAAAAATGCTGGATCTGTGTGTCGTAAATATTTTGTTCAGAATATGTCATGTTCAGCAAACTTTCCATAACGTAAGGCACAATTGCAAGCGTATCCTTCCGGCTCTGTTGACAAGTCCCCCTTCATCTAGAGCTGTTTGTTGAGCTCAGCATTCTTGAACCAGTTCACCTGAGCCTGAAGCACTGTGTGGCTCATGTTGGAGACTTGGGTTGTAAATGGACTGGAAGCTAAAGTTCACACCTCACTTGAAACAAGCAGTTGAGGGAAGAAAAACCTTCAAACCCAGCAACAAGGGAGAGGAGAAAATGAGAGCCACAGATCCTGGTCATCACATTGCCACTTGTACCCTTAACTTGTCCTCATTTGCTTTCTCCAAGAGGCAAGTGTGAGATTGACAATGGAAATAGTTATATTTTACTTGGAATAAGAAAGAAAAAGAAAAGAGAAATACAGGGCGCAGAAAGTGAGGGTGAAAATTTGACACAATCTCTGATGATGTGCATTTAAAACACTAAAAGCAACCAGATAAAAACTGTGTCCTTCTACCCTCAGTCTGAATTACAGTCTTACCTATTATGGCCAAACCCAAGATCCTAGTCATGTTTCAGCAGCAAAATCGATGTCAGCACAAGCTGAATTGTGTTCTGCCTTGTGCTCACAACTGTCAGGCTACTGCTGTAATTACCAATGGCTGTAACTTTATTGCAAGCAACAATGCAAGAAAGCATTTTGATTGCAACAAGCAATTACTGCTTGAAAATATTTCATCCAAGAGATGAATGATTGCTTTGCTTGGGGTGGGAGGCAGGATCCAGTCTTATGAGACATGCCAGCTTCAGATCCCCATGGTTTCTGCCATAGCCTGAATCAGCATGCTGCAGGAAGTGCCAACCAAGCCTTTGTGGGGATCCATCAGGATTAGCCATTGAGCATCACCCCTGCCCTTAGCCCCATGGGTGGTTTGTATCAGTTGAGGCAGTGTGTTGTCCCAGACAGTGTCCAGAGCCAAGACAGCAGCAGCTCTCAGCACTCTCTGTTCTCTGCAGCTCTGGCTGACGGTACGAGCAATGCCCTCAGGATGAGGGAAGCAGTCCTTGTTTCTCAGTGAGCAATCCAGATGAGTGCAAGCCAAATGGCGTACAGCATCAGTGTTGTCAGAGCTCTTTGAAATGGTTGCTGTGTCACCTAGAGGTCAGGTGCCCCTTTTTCAGTCCTTTCCATTCAAGGATTATTTGGATAATCCAGCTTTTATCTGGCACTTTCAGACAAGTAGACAAGATCATGATGGTGCTATCCTGGGTTTACTGTACCTTATTTGGTGAAAACAATTTTGTAACAATAGTAAAAACTGATTTCTGATATTTAGCCTTATCCTTGAATGACAAAGAAAACATTTCAAGAGCTGTAAAATATTTCAGCTCTTATTTCCATGGGAATACAATTAAGAAATCAAATAGCCAGCATATTTGGACTACATAGGGGATGAGAAAAATGTCAGTACACCCTGAAAAGAATCCAGGTGTCAGTGAGATTAATATCACCTGCTTTCCTTGCAGTCCCAGAGGTTGCTAGACAAAACTTAGTTTCTGCTGTTGTTGTATGCTGTCCCTGAATGATAGAGAGAATAATTACCTCTTTCCTACCTCAAAAATGTCCTTAAATAAGCACTACTGATAACTGCACCAAGATGAACCTACATCCAATGAAAAACTTTGAGCTGCTGAGCAAAACTTATCTGATCTTTCCAAGGCACCAGTTTTGAACGCAGAAGACCATGTCCTCAAAGCCAAGTGGGTTTTTGGTGAACAAAAAAGCCACTCCCATCAAGCTGCTGAAAAATTCATATAATTTAGGTTTAGTCCTCAGTGTTAAGAAAATCCCTTCATTTGCATTTAAACATGCCTGGCATCTATTTATCTTCCCTCCACTGTGAAAACAATATAAACAAGGGCCTGGACTTAGGTCTGAGTTTCTTTTGCTGTAACTGAGCATGTGGCTCAGCCATACTGGCCATACTAATGTGTGAAGTGGTGCTGTAAGGTACAGATGTTAATACATTGCATAAGGAAGAAGGAGAGCTACAGCAGATTTGAAAGCACATCTTGATACTAAACCAGGAGGGTAAAAGAATTACTTTGGTTGTGTGTTGGGATGGTGTAGACACATTTGGAGAAAAGGAAGAAGATGACTAATTTTTTGATAGTATGCATAAGCTATGAAAATAGGATTTGTGAGGAAATAAATTATAGGTGTCTAAACATTCACTTTCTCACCTCAGCTTTACTTCTAGATGGAGACATTTTCGAGTAACTGATTTAATCAAGAGAAACTCCCTCCTCTTATTTGTCTTTCTCACTACCTTTGGATTTCCTGTACCTTTCTGTACTTCAGAACTCCAACGTCTTTTTCTGTTCTGAGAATAACTTTGTTTCCCTACCTGTACTGCATCCTTCTGTCTTTTCTCCTCCTGCATCTGAATTCTGATTTTTCACAGGCCATTGGAAAAAGGCATTAATCTCTCTTCCTTTCTGTGAGCAACATTACATATTTTATATGTGAAGTTTGTGGCACAAAACTGATGCTGGTCAGTGAGTATAACAAAGATGAAGCAATGTTTTGTTGTGCGAGCCAAGAAAGGATTCCAAAAATGTTTTTATCCAAGTTCACATCTCTGGCAAACAGTGAGGTACAGCTTCACATTGAAAGCCTTGCCAGACTGGTGGCTAATATACTTACAGGACTCTCATCTGAAGGTGATCGTGTGCGGAAGACTTATTCCAATGAGCTTTTTAAATGTGTAGCCTTGTAGAGCTGTTATTACCTAAGACACAGCTTTATCAAGCAGTAAGGAGACATAGACTGCTTCAGTATCAGATCTAGGGGCATTTCAAGGAGATTAGTGTATGCTTTATAAAACTGAAGGGAAATTTCCTTGCCAGAATACAAACCACATCTCCCTCTCCTTATTTTTAATTCACATATATTACTAAATTTTATGTTGTAAACAAGACTGAGAGACAGTTTTTTACAAGCTGTAAAAGTTGGGACTATAATTATGACCGTTAAAAATACAGCTCAATATACTGTATCGATAAACTGGGAATAGGCTTTTTAAAATCTGTTTTTGATACAAATCTAAATAAGACAAGATCCAGCCATCATGTGAATAGTAAGTTAAGTGGGGACTACAGAGCCATGAAGCTATTGTGATGGATGCTCTGTTATCAGGAGTGAATTTTATATCAGCTGTGCTCATGAAGTCCAAGGCGGGCTCAATTTCCAAACAGTGCCTGCTGAATTTGTGCCTGGCTGAGGAATATGGGTTAGATCTCCTGAGGAACATTGTTTGACACTGAATTTGAGGGGTTGTTTTGTGTGTATATTGACTTTGGTCCTTATAAAGACATAAAATGCATGTCTAAAGCCAGATGAATGGTTTGCAAAATGTAGCAGCTCAGGTAATACAAACAAAGCAGTTAGCTTGACTAAAAAGACAACTACTTTCCTTTAAAACAATCAGAGCTGATTAGAAAACCATTTACTCATCCTACAGGAGTTTTCCAGGTGCCACCTCATCCTGCTTTTCCATCCTGAGGGCAAAGTAAGACTTTCAGAGAGTAAATTCTTGCACAAGTGCAGACTGATGCCTTGCCTGGGACATGGAGGTCTGCATGCCCTGGGAAGCCACTCAAAGCACAGGGCCCAAAGGCCAACCTGGCCTACATATGGTGCTTGCAGGCTTAATTACCCAAATATCACTATGGCATTGGGCTGTTCTCATTCTCGGAAGTGAGTCTTCGGAATGGTCCATTGAGGCACTTGGAACAAGTTCCCTCCTAACTGACTCATAGCAGCTCTTTTTTTAACTGATCTGTTTCGAGTAAAACCTCAGGTGCTTATTGAAACAGAGTTGGAATCCGCCACATCTCAAACAAGAGCCCAAGTGGTTGAAGAGTTGATGATTTACAACTAGTTGACCATCATAAACAGGCCAGCCTGGTGTGGTGACCTTGTCCTTGCAACGTGGGCTTTGGAGGCTTCTGGATGGCCTATCTGGGATGTGAACCTGTATGAGCTTACTCCACATCCTCAGTACTGTGCTTTAGGGTTATATGTGGGGCTGCGTCTCTTTTTATCTTCTTCTTGATATGAGAAGGCTTTGCTGCCTGATTGCTGAGTGCCCTGGGAGGCAGGGCTGGGGAAGCACTTGCAAATCCATGTTATTGCTGTTTCAGCTTTTGCAGTTAGAAGTTTCTTTTCTCAGTGGAAGTTTAATGTTTGACATTTTCTGTAAAATACCCCAGCAGTTTCATGGCTAAATGATATTTTTGCTGTAGTTAAGCGACCTAGCTCATATATTACAGCGATGTAGCATTCCTTACCGGGAAAGGAGTAATTTATATATACAAAACTTTCTATAGGCGAAGTCTTGCCTGACACTCTTCCACTTACATCAGTTCATCCAGAAAACTGCTTATTTTTGTCTTCCCTCTCTTTCACCTTAAAAATTTCTCCCCTCTTCAACAGAAGTTATATGAAAAATGAGCTTGTGAGCTCTTTGGAAAACCCTGTCTCATCTACCCTTGCCCATACAGAGCCCAGCACAATGAAAACCTGCTCCTTGAGGTGTTTTGAAGTAGTTTGTGCTCTGAGCATTTGGATTCTTGACTTCTGTTTATTAGTCACAAAGAAGAGAGGCTGTGGGATAAAGTGTTGGAGTAATTTATCTCTAGAGCAGTCAAATTGGTATTCTGCAAGAGCATAGAGATCTACACAAGGAGAACATGAACCCTGTAGTCTAGCAGACTGGTAAACAAAGGACTAATGGAACACTTATGCATTTAGCAGCAGTAACTACAGCAACTAGTTCATAACTTTTTCAGATTGAAAAAAGGAAGTATTGTGTGACTCTTCTGTACCTGCATGGGAGGAAAATAAAACTCTGAAAACTGACCTCACTTAATAATTTCTCTGCCAAGGACTTAATTTCCTTACCTGTTTGAATAGGACAAGGTCTGCATCAGCAGCTAGATGTTAGGACAGAACAAAACCAGGACTATGTTTTTATTTCTAGATTTAATAATTAAGGTCTTTAGAAAGAATCTTAATTACACCAATGATTCCTGGATCAAGTTAAGAATAGGGGACAAATACCAGCCTCAGTTCAAATGTCAGCTCCGTCCCTCAGTTCAGTCTGACTGAAACAGTCCTCATACTCACTCATGTCTGGCATTTGTTTCTTCAGCTCAGCAGATGAACGTTTTCACTGACAACATAAGCACAGCCACAACCCATTTACCTGTGAGGTCATCATTGGGCCAGGAGCCAAGCTGGCAGGCTTTGCATGTGTATTCATCATATACGTATTCATTCTCTTTACAAGGAGTGCAGGTCCAACAGCAACTCACTTCTCCTTTACGGATCACCTGAGACAAAAATTGACATTTGGTTTAACAACGTAAATGTGCATTCATGCTACCCCAGTTGCTAATTTAATTTTTTAATCCCTTTTTCTTTAATAGAGTTTTTTTTTTTTAGAAGTTTATCTTAAAGGAAGTTTCTTTTAATGATATTTTTGCTTATACAAAATGACACAAGTTCTCAGTTCTCCCATCATGTGTGTACCAGAATAAAGATACCATTAATTCCACAGAAGTATAAGTGGAGGTACAGACTGGCAACAAGATGCTTTTTCCCTCTTAGAATTAACAAAACTCAAAATTTCATAGATGGTAATGTGCCTACAGAAGGCATATAGTTCACTCCATTGTGGTCCATACAAGGAATCATTTCAGCAGCATTATTTCGCTGAGCTCAATACCTGAAGATGTTTTGGTGCTTATTTTCCACCCAGATGTGAGCAATTTGTTAAAATCGATTTTTTCCAGACATAAAAATTGAACATGCCTTTTCCAGGATTACTTAATTACTGCAATTCTAATTAACATTTAAGAATGAAAATGTTATCTTTATCCATTTTAACATTTGACCTGATTTCTCATTTTATAATTTACTGCCAAATGTTATTGCATGCTCATAACTGAGATGCAGATTTTTCAAGATCCTTATTTATCATCTCTGGGCACTGAAAACATCTGTGCTTCTTGTCAATATGTCTTTCTTTTGAAATAAAGTATTCCCAGCTTCTCTGCTCTTCCCAAATATTTTCTAAAGGAATGCTCCCAATTAGAGCATAAGTAGGTTGACTTATGTATCTTTTGCAATGATGAATTTAGCAGGTGGCTTCAAAAACCAATGTCTTTATTGCAATCTTAATAAATGAAATGTAAAGGAGTGTAATCAAAAATAACTAGATTGCTCTTTGCAACGTTGCAGCGAAAAAAAATCAATTAAATCATTTTCATCAGCAATATGGTGACTTTAAAACTTCATTTTTTTATTTTGTTTGTAAAATTGCAAAGTATGAAAAGAAGAAAAAGCCACACTGAAACATCTAAACTGGCAGAGAGGCCATGGGAGCATAAGGAGTTTGCTTTACAAGTGTTGAGACTAGATCCACTTGCAAAACAGATTCACATGCAATTGACATATCAGAATTTCTTTCATTTTGAACTAGAATAAAAAGTTGAACAAACGACAAAATTTCTTGTGTCTGGGAAAATAAATTCTTTAAAATCTTGCACTAAGTTTTAGACATATATCTTGGTAAACATGATGCATTGTAAAAATCCATAGTTTTACCATGTATAAAATACTCATGAAAATGAAATGACTAAATAGAAACCATATGCTATTATCAAGCCACCTAAACATTCTATCAAAACAATTAACTTATACTTCCCTGTTAAACTTTTCATTAAACCAATATCTTCTATAAAATACTTGGAATTTGACAAATCTGGCAGAAAACTGGTACACTGATAATTTCTTACCCAGCAATAACTGGGGCTTAATCCAGAGAAGAATTATGTATCCTTCTATGGAATCAAAATAATTGTTTTCCACTACTCAGAATCAGGTCAAACTTTTTGCATTAAATTGCTCAGACATCTATTTCTTCATCCTTTTACTTTTAATTTCTTGAATAATTGTTTGTTGTAGCATTTACCTAAAACCAATCTCTTCTGCCCCTTGGAACAAAAATAATTCTCTTTAAATAAAAACTGGTTTTCCCTTCACCTTGTCATCTGGGCAATCCTTTGAACCTGTATACATTTAAATAAATGTCTGTCCACACTATTTCAAATGTTTAAAGTTGCTTTTGTATGGATTTTATAAAATCCTTGTTGTTGAGATGCATCTTAAGTGTTTTCAAAGCCTACATGAGGATGAGATGACTCCTGATCTGGAATACTAAATCATTTCCATTGACAACAAAGAAGTTCAGAAATGTCATAGAAGTGTATATGCCTACACTGAATTCATTTGATCTGATGAAACTTGTGTACTGACTCTGCCAAAGACGAGTTAGTGAATAAACCATGGTGACTGTGTCCTACAGCTCTGGAAAACTCAGTCTGAAGAGATTCACTTTGTGTGGCAGAGCATTATCAGCCTCCCATCAGACTTTCATTGCAGCTGCTTGCCAGGTTTTGCAGCCATGCCATGTTAACACAGGAGAAAATGCCATGTTAACACAGGAGAAAATGCCATGTTAGCCCAGGAGAAAAGTGATCCAGCTTCCAGTGGAACATGTCAGAAACTACAGCTGCTTTTTTCAGTCTGAGCCGCTCTCCATGCTCATCCCCTTATTCCACAGGCTTTTATATAAATGACTGCAAGGTTAGCTAAGGACTTGCAGTATTTTGACTGTTTTGCAGTGTTATGCTGAAGGATAATAGAGTATAATTAATATGACAGGTTCATTTACCCTCCTTACTTACTGCAACATGAAAGGGAGAAAGGAAAAATCAAAAACCTGGGAAAAAAAACAGCAGTAAAACATATATGACTAAAAAAAATGCTACCTGCATTTTCTGAAGCTTTATGCAATGGTAATTATTGATGTTCTCTGATGATGCCACAAATTTTATATGAGTGATAATGTTCCAGTTTAGGTGTCTATGTCTAGCACTGGAATAATAGCAATTATAATTTATAATTTACCTGCAATTGTACTGACAATTCCCACTCAGGGATTTGCAAGACATTGACTCAGATGCTGTAAAAATATGCAACAAAAAGCCCACAGACAGTGCCTGTTCTTAAGCATTTGGGAAATAAATAAAAAAAGTCAGCAATTCACAGATACAGGAGTACAAGAAAATGGCAACTTATGAAAATTGTGAGATTACTATACAAGTAAGTACATAAGTTTGTACATTTTAGTTAAGGTGTGGGATATTTGTCTCCATGGGAGAGTTAGGAACAACTTGCATTCTGCATGACTGAAGTAAATGAAGAAAATATTTACCTTTATCTGGCCTTTTTCACAAGGTTCACTGCACACAGATCTGATGATGTTATTTTTCTCTGACCATATTTCATCATCATCCATTTTCAGCTCACCATTGTCCCAGCTGCCAACATTGATATAATCAAAGTAGTCCTTCCCCATTTTCTTAAAATTCATAATTTCATATCTTTGGAAACAGAAAGGGGAGACATAGCTAAGTTGAAGAGAACATCATGAAATGTTTCTAATTAAAGGAACATTATACAGTCAAGCTTATTGAAATAAAGACAAAATTTCAAGCAGTATTCTTCCCTTAAGTCTGTCCCAATGATTTTTATGATATAATATTTACTTTCCTTTGTATTTTGATTCATTTTATTCTATTTTAACACTTTGGAGTTCAGTGACTGAGCTTCTGAGAATGACTGTGTTTATTTAGGGAAAACAATTAAATGAGGTAGATAGGATTCATCCTGTGTAACTTTCAGCACTGAAGCCAACTGCATAAGGAAGCCTAGCTGTCCAAGGATCCCTCTATGGAAGATGCAGAGAAATCTAAACTTATAATGGCAGCTCCCTATGCTAAGTGCTCCTCACTGTGCAGGTGCTTATTCCACCTCTGACAGAGGAAGCCTGAAGACAGTTGAACTTAAAAAGTGAGGTTGAAGGAACTTAGGCTTGTGGGATCAAAAGAAATTTCCCCTGCTGTAAGACCGCAAGATGCAATTTGGTGTGACATCAGAAAGGAATCAGGCATCATTTGTCAGGCACAGCCTTCAGGAATATGGATCTTGATTGAGGCTTCAGGGAGATCTTCTTTTCGAGAAGAACCTTCTTGTCCAGGCATTTGAAAAATGATGTTGAGATTTGCCTTTTATCTTTTTTTCTTCTACAACATTGCAGCAGCAAATGCTATTGTCTTCCATCCATGCAACCGCTTTCATTTTCACGATTCCTCAGTGAGCAGAACACATTTAATTTGTTGTACACTATGGCATGGAAGAAAAAGAGTATTCATGCCTCAGTCCTAGGCTGCTTTTGGGTCAGATCACCCCTTTATCTGTGAACAGCAGTGTTAGGAGCAGAGCTAGAGCTGATAAGAGATTTTAGGTTCATGTTCCTCTTCCTCCTACTTTCTATTTAGCTCCCACAGTGTCTTGCAGAAACTTCATGGAGTAGTGTAGGACTCGCTAGCCTCCTACAGGCATGCTGAGCACCAGGCTATCTTTCTGCCTTACAGGCTAGTTCATTTAGCACTTGTAAGGCATATTTGGAAAGTTGGGCAACTCCTGAAGTGATGATGTCATGCTTTTCTTTACTTCCTCGTTAGTGGGTTTTGCAATAATCTGATTAAGCAACATGAAATTCACCAATGTTAAAAATCAATCAGTATAGATTGAGAAGATTAACACTCATAGGTTTAGAAAACCTGCCTGGGTCATAAATGAGGAGACAACCTTTTCCTAGCAGCAGGCGCAAAATTAGTCCCCAAGGCAAAGCAGGGGCTGGATTAAGAGTGATATTGTCAGAGTGTAATTAGTGAAGTCCAAAGTAGCGATAAAAGAACCAGCTCATTAAATAGAACAGTCTCTTAACTAAGATACCCAAGTATCTCTCTTAAGGTTTGAGGAAACACTTTTAAGACTGACAAGCAGTAGTCATACTATAGAAAGCATCAATGTTTTTCCCATGCTGACATAAAATATTTACAGTAAACATGGATCCCAGGATGCTTTGCATCAGGAAACAAACTGTCACAATGGGGAAACTGTGACATGGTTTGAATGCCAAAATCACACAGAGGCTTGGATCAGGACTGCAAGCAACCTGTGAAAGAAAATGAAAGTGGAGTGTGACTGAATGGGCAATATATTACCAATACCATATGATTCTTGAGTTTTTCCAAAAGAAGAAGAAATCATCAATAACAATTTATGATACTCATGGAGTTGGGAATATTTCACTTTCCATCCTGTATAAAGAAGGAAATGACCACAGCTTTGAGAATGACCTGATCAGAGTTGGAGATGTGAATGCCAGACTGACACAAATGAACCCAAATAACACACACACACACAAATACGAATTAACAGGCTTTTACACGTCGTTATAAATTCAGGGGTTTTGTTTGAGGTTCACAAACATAGTAACAGTTTGTTCAAGGATCAAACAGACTAACCAAAAAGTTAGCCCAGAAGCCACTATGAAGTCTCTTCAACATTGTCATGTCACTGTAACACTCCTCTGAGTATTGTTTTATTATAGTTGTCAATTCAGAGATTCGTGGGCAGATAAATGAAAGTACTGCCAATGCTTAACAGGCCACAGGATCTAAAACAATTATGTCTCCAGTAGTAGTTCCATGCATACATCCCAAGGGTAACACTGGAAAGAAACCTAATAAATGAAATAACCTGTTGTCTCAATATGTTTATTGTCTCTTCTCTGTGTAGAACAGCATCGGTGGACTAATAGTAATAGCCAGACTCAGTAAGTTAATTTCTATAGTGGAGATTCATGAGTCACTGGATTCCTGGAGCTTCCTTGAGGTACCACGGGGACAGTTTGTCACTTTAGGTTAGGAGAGACCAGATGGTGCAATATTACATTTCCAACAGTGCCCTAATCACAGTGTAAAACCCTTGTTTCAAAACTGAAGTGCCATGAAGTTGCTGAGAAGCCATATTTTATTGGTAGCACAGACAAAACATCAGTATTTTGTTTTTCTTGCCTTCTCTTGTTTTCTTGATTCCTTCTTTGGAGTTTCAATAGTATTTACAGATAGTTGTTAGTCTTCCTGAGAAATCATGGTTGTCTCTTCTATTCTCATTTGTTTTTTTCATGTCTTTTGTCTCACCTAAAACAAGCCCGTCTCTAGACTCTCTATCTGCTTAAAGATCAATATACACATAAAGGACTTTGGGATAGGGCCAGGATTCAAAGCATCTTGTGGGATTAATCATCTGTTGTATAATATCAACCCTCTTTTGCTATACATCAAAATCCTGAGCTATCTAGGTCAGAAAGGCTTTTATGTTCTGATTTCCTGCTTAACACTACCACCACAATACAGCTGTGAGGGTTTAAATTTCTGCTTTACAAAGTCGAGATGCAGCTATCAACACAAGTGAACAAGGAAGATGAGTTGTTCCAGTATGATTGAATCATCTCCCAGATGTTGCAAATAGTGTTTGAAAGTGTTCAAAAGACTATGAAAAAACCTGGGCATTAGAGATGGAGATTCTTATAAAGGCTTAACATGAAAAAGTACATTTAAATTCAGTGTTGGCTAATTTAAGCACATGGACTGGATTTAATGATGTGACTGTTATAGAAGAGAGAATAAATAACTGTGTTTCAAAAGCAAACACACAAGGACCACTTTGTCACAACACACAGTCTGAATAGACAGAGCACTACTGTATCTCACACAACTTCAGCGAGGCTAGACTTTCTTAAAGTTGAGATATCCCAAGGTGGTCAATCAACATGATGTCCCCATGCTCTTCAGTGAAACACTATTGTCCCACTGTGACTGAGCAAATGACTGCACATGATATAATTCCTTCATCATTATTTGTAGAATTGACTTTAAAAAGGCCCAAGACAATTAAATTCCTTGCAACAAATGGAATTAAATCATGACTGTTAAGCATGCCAACATGAAGAAGAAGTAAAGCTAAAGATTTCTTTGCAACATTTAGATATTGTCATTGATGTTCTCATGCCACATATAAGTTATTTGTGGCAGTTTTCAGTGTTTCTGCAGGAAATGAGTGAAACAGATAGGAATAAGGCAGGATGCAGCCCACTGCATCTGAGCACCATTAAAACCAAATGGGAATCCTTTAAGAGAAGTCTGGAACAAGCCTTTTTAAAAATAATTTGATCAGAAAAATCCAGACTGAGCACTTTTCTTCAGAATTCAGCTATTTGTAAAAATAGAAAAGTTTAGCGGAAGTCAGCCTTGTTCACCAAAACAGTGCTGAAAATAAATTTCCATCTGAAATTTTCCTGGGTTTCTGCCAGTTTGCGTCTGAATTCTCCTACCAGCCCACAGTGCACTTCCTTAGAGTCTGAGTCTGAAGAGTTTGAGAATTTGTGTCTCCAGAGACACAAATAGACTGCATTGTACGCTGCTGTCCTGCTCTCTTTTGGGGAGAATGCTGACTTTACAGGTTTTCAAACAAAATAAATAAGGAAAAAAAAATCAGTTCTGAAATTGCAAAAATTTTGGAAACATCAAAATATTCTAACCAATAGATTTGTCTTTTCCTCAGAAGTTAATGCTTTCCTTTCAGTTCACATTAGTGAGAGAAGACAAAACCTAAATGAGTGTACAGGATGAACAACTTTCCCTCTAGTTATCTGTTTATATGCTGTCATCACAAAAATGTTTAAAAACTTCCCAATAACATAGAGGAAAAAGGCTGTCTCAATAAAACTGGAGGAAAAGCAGTGAATGAGGCAGTGATCTACTTATTGAAATATAGGGAAAAAATATACTTTGACCCCTATCACACTTGCTGTACATTTTTGGAGAGTTCAATAGGCAGAAACCCAGAAAAAACCGCTCATTATTCTTTTTAATGAAAATTTATATGGATGCTGCATATACGTCATAGGAAAACTTGTCTTTTATTTCATAGATGTATGTATATACATGTATGTAAGTTATCAGCAAAAGAAGCTTTTTTTAAATTCAATTTGGTTTATAGCAGCACACTATGAATTGATAGCAGTCTGCTATGCAAATGGAAATGCTTTATTTGGGAGACATGGAAGCAGATCTTCAATAATTCTGATGGGAAAAAAATCCCAGGCAAATCAATACAAAATTTCTGATATTGTTTTACCTTTCTTAACCAAAGAATGATGTCTGTTATGATTGCTTATTGCTCAATCAAACACATATATTTAAGCACTTAAAGTGAAAGAGAGAGCAATGCTGTGGTGGTTGTCATGGCCTGTGAATGTGAAGTTGAAAGTCTGATGGTTTGTAGTGAGAAGTAATACCTATAAATGGTAGAGATGCAAATGCAGATTCATGTAAGTAGATTGTATGGCTCAAAGTTCACGTCTTTAACATGAAACATCATTAAAAAATGCACATTAAAAAAAAATTATTTTGGAAAAAACAGTACAGAAAATCGAGAAATATGAAAACAAAAGTATGAGATCTTGGCTCTGATGTCAAGTCTGCATTCATCTACTATGTACATAGTTAACATATTTGGTATTAAACAGTCCGACAATGTCAACATTACCTTCCTGGTGAGTCACCATTCTCATCAAACAATATCATGTCCCCAGAGACTCCAGTAAAATTAGTCTTCATGAGGGATTCCAGGAGCTTTCGACCATCGATAGGCTTCATGGCATCACAGAGGCCCACGTAGCCTGGACACAGTGACATCTGCATGTTGTGGAGCCCATAAGCCATTGAGTATATTGCATTGATTACAAAGCCCATCTTAGAGTCCTGAACGTGCTGTGTCCTCAGAGTCATCTGGCCTATGGGGAACATCACAAACTGGGTGGTTAGTGCATGGGGTTGAAATACAATGATTTTTTCAGACATCTGTTGGTGGGTTGGTTATTAGTGGTGGAAAAAGTCCTGTTAAGTGTCTTAAGCAGCTCATAGTAGATGCTCTTACTGATGCACACAATGACTATGTTAAAAAACAAAAAGAAAGGCATTTTAGAAGAGGCTCCCCTTAAATATTTTACTACCCATCTGATGCCTTTCTCTGCGCAGCTTCACATAGGTTGTTTTTCAGCTATTTCTGTTCCATGTGTTATATTTTAAAGCACACATCATGAACATTATAAAATATTTTGGGAAATCCAGAAATTTCCCCCTGCCTGCAAGAATCTCTCCAAATTCTTAGAAATCCTTTGCTGAAGTGTAAATGCTAACATGGGGTCTATTCTGTAGTGACTTTGCAGTCAACACTTTTGCTTCAGAGACATGGTAAGCAATCCTGTGCAGACAAAACAACTGCTTTATTGTACCAAAAGTTCCTGTGCTAACAGCTCTCCTACTTCTGTATTTTTCGCTCCTCTGTATTTGCAAAGTGAAGATAATGGTGCAGTGCAGATGAATGTATTAAAATATCTGTGAAGGGTTTGATGATGTTGCTTAGGCAATGTCTCTGTTTAACTGGAATTGGTAAACCTTGTTTTGTTTGGCTTTTAAAATGTAATGTCTGGATTTCTGTTTTCTATTTAAGATTCTGTGAAATGCACAATAAAAATTCATTCAGCAATACCCTGAAGGGCTTTATTTTATAACCCAGTGTTACTAATGACAGAGATTTACTTTGTTGGCAGCACTAGTCAAGCTAAGGAAGAGAAAGCTGGAGGTTTTCTGCCTCATATGTCGTCAGCAAAGCTGCCAGCTGCACTCCAGCCACCATATCTTTAATACTGGGGAAGTGGGAATATTCAGAGATAAAGCAATTGCATCACTGGTGCTGGGAATTTGTCAAACACCTGGAAAGACTTGGCTCTGGAAGGAGGACAAAGAAAGAGCTTTACTAGAACATTTACTGTCCTTTCATCAGTCAAGCAGCAATCCCTAGGAGCTAGAAAGGAGAACGGAGCTTCTACCTGCCCATCTGAGCTGCAGGAGCAGCACAATGTGAGAAGTAATTTGTGCCATGAAAAGACTGATGTACAGACAATTTTTTCCTTGAAATAAATGAAGACTAATATATGACTCTGAGAATGGCACTTGTCTAGCTTAACAATGTCCATCCAGAAGACAAGCATACAGTCTGATGTCTAGGCACCTTTTGTGGAGATGAGTAAGAATCTCCAGCAGGTGGTTGATCTCATCATAAAACAGGTACATCTACAAGCTCACATTTTCAGTAATGAACATCACCACACTGTTCTAATCACTAGAACACTTTGGAGTACTGAAAACATCAGGAAGGGCAGCAAAGATGCATAGTTAGAACTGAAAATCATTGTGTAGAGGTCAGTAGGTGAATAAGGGGACTGAGAGTTCTATTTTTCCCTTGTTTTATGCGAGAGCTGGCACTTCAAGTTCCAGCCAACCTCAGGAGCAGTGATTAACATTTTGGATAGTTAAATGACAGCAGCTTGAAATATTTGTAATGGAAAAAAAACATTAGAAACAGCACACAGCATTGCTCACTTGTTCTGTTCTACCAAGGTATTGCTTTTTCCTAATTAAAAACAATAGGCATAAAAACTGCAACAATGCAGTACATGTAAAACCCATATTAATTGAAATTAAGTGGAAAATTGAACAAGCCTACTACACTGCAATACACAAAACTTGGTTTAACCAATTATTCATCCTCACAATTAACAGCTCACAAACCATACAGTTAATTATAGTAGCCATTAGAATGAATCAGATTTGCATCAGCAGTAGTATTTATTATGAAAGAGTATTCCAATTTCTTTATTGCATATGATTGCTTAAAAACGTAATAGCTTAATTCTTTCAGGAACACTCTCCACTGGGCTTTGTGCTTCAATTTTACAGCAGTATTTTTCTGACTTCCTTTAAACATTGAGCCTCATTCAGTTCACCTTATCATTTGTAATGAGGCTGCTTAGCTCTTCATAGAAGCTGCTGGCAATTGCCAACGGAGTTGTGAGGGAATTAGCTG
Organism: Coracopsis vasa; assembly: GCA_026283785.1. NCBI lineage: Eukaryota > Metazoa > Chordata > Aves > Psittaciformes > Psittacidae > Coracopsis > Coracopsis vasa. The sequence goes on from JANHGB010006359.1 coordinate 37,246, forward strand.
TTATGAGAATTTTAATATACTTCTTGCAGCTGGAGAAAACATTTCCCTGAGATGTTAATGCCTCACTTTGCTATACAGGGGCAAATCCAACCTGCCAAGCCTGACTGTCAGTTTGCAGTACTTCCAGAATCTTGTTGTTAAGGAGAACATTTCAAAAACTGAAACAAAAGAAAAGTTTTGCTCTTTAATTTACAATAATGTGGTCTTTAAAAATGCCAATATTAAAAAGTGGTTAAGTCTGAAAGTGGCTTTCAACCATTTCACAAAGTACTTAGGTCGATTAGACTTGACGCATATAAATAACGCTATTTACCTTAATGATGCTATGAGTGGTTTTGAGGGAAGCTTGAACAGTCAAGATAAAAAGTAGTCTCTCAGCCAGAAAAAAAGAGTAGAAATATTTTAAATCTATTTCTGCAACAAGTATTATTTAGGTAGCTTTCTCAGACACATTGTCCATTTAAGTGTTTATGTCTGGTTTTCTTGCTGGAATTCAAACACATGTTCTTAAATTTATACAGAAGTGTGCCTTCAGTCAAGAACCTTTCCTGACACAAGATCATCATGAGATGGAAGGGTGGCATGGATAAATTTAATGATGATGACTCCAGTAATGTTCAATAGAATTGACTTTACTGATTTAACTCTTAATAATGAATAGTGAAAAAATCCAACCGAATTTGAAAAATTCCTACAGAGTTACTGAGCAGTGAATAAATATTGAAGAATGGGGTTGACTGAAGAATACGGTGGATTGAAGAATGGGGTTGATTGAAGAATGGGGATGTAAATAAGTAGTTTCAAGGACGTTAGGCTTTGTTAGCAACTATAGAGAAAAGGACATTACTAAGATAAGCTTTGCCAGAGCCGATGGATGGTTACTGATATGACAACGATCCTAAAACAAAGTAATGAACACATAACCACCAGGGGTCCCAAAGCCCACTACCACATTTTAGTGCGCAAGCGGGAGGCATTCTCTAAAAGTATGATGTAATGTACGTAATCTAATGAATACGTATGTTTAAGGACAATATAATCACAGGCTCGTTGATGCTTGGACGAGACATGCTAGGAGGAGCAATCCTCCGTGTCTCCCGGCACCGCAATAAAGAATACCTGCTTGTCAACTTAAACTTCGTTGGTGAATTCCTGGAGATTTCTCTGAATCAATATCCACAGATTGTAACCCATATGCTTATTTATAATATCCAGAGTAGAACTCTTTTCTATTAGAGTAAAAAATCCCATATCTATATGAGATCTGCTTTTCTCCATCTTGACCATTCCCATATGAGAAAAATTTGCAAAGAAGGTGCAAATGTCTTACTTTCCTGTGGGCTGGGAAAAGCCAGCATGCTGCTATTTAATCTTGGTGTGTAGCGATAAGCAGGACATGTTCAAATGAATGTGTTAGTTCAGTTCAGGTGTGCGTTTTCATAACCAATCTCCAAATTGTTCCTGCACACTCTGCTTTGGCTTGTACTGGGTGTCACAGTTTGGGAGCAATGCAACAAATTTATTTTGAAAGACACTAAAACAGATAAAGTTCCCCAGGAAAGCACCTAATGAACCACAGCTGCAAATGGATGTTCAAACCTTAGGACCAGGATACAGCCAGTTTAGAGTAACCTCCCATGAGCTGTGAATCTTTTTTGGCCCACAGAGTTTGCAGTCAGACTCAACATCACCAGCAGGATGCTGCAGACAGCAGGAACTGGGGGTACCAATGTGACCATGAATGTGAGTCAGGTACAAAGCTGTGTTTCGTAGGTCTTCAGTTCATTCTTACTGCAATTCTGACAGTCTTAAGCACCTTTTCTATGGTAGGACTGAACAATTTTTTCAGGACTGAATAGTTAATACTGTTCACAAACATTGTTTGGAATAATATCAACTATTTACGAATCTGTGCTGAACTTAGTCATTATGTCCAAATGAGTGTAGGAAGTTATCTGTACTGCAGTACCTCAGAACCAATAAGCATTAACACTGTATCATGGCAATTACTACAGCAATAAAAACAAAATTCTGCCTGCTGCAATTAAGTTGTACAAGGAATGGAAGAATGCAGTGTGAATCAAAACAGGCTTAATGAGGAAAGTGGAACAGTACTTGCAATCATAAATGATCAAACGAAGAACTCTCTAAGAAATGAGGGAATCGCAGGGGTTAGAGCACATGCACAGATCTCTCAATTCTGTTCTGTTTATTCTCTCACACTTCTTGTCCAAGTAATTTTGGTAAATAAATAAGGGCTTATCCTATTATTTTCCAAGATACGAGATCATGAGATATCCCAGATTTGAAGTCAAAGCCATTTCTGTCTAAGAAATATTACACAGACAAATCTTCTCCCTCCTGCGCCAGTTCTGATAACCAATCCATCCATCCATCCATCAATCCATCCTTCAGTTTAATATCTATTAATATTTCCTTTCTACTACTTTTTATTTATAATCTTTCTTTATACTAAATATTCCTCAGGAAGAGGATTACTTCTTATCATCTTCCTGGTTTTCCTCTGCTTAATGTAATGGGCTTGTTATTGGCTATTGCACTCTCTGAAATGAAAGTAAAATTATCCTGGCTTTCATGGGAAATACAGTATGTAAATATTTATTCTATACATCATTTAGGGATCTAAATATACAGGATTCAGGTGAGCCTTTACAATATGTGTAAATGCATTAAATATCAGCTTAGGAATTTGCTGCCACTGGAGCAGGTGGTTAATAACCATGCTTTTTCCTGGTCAAATATATATTCTGAATATGTCTGGATTTAAATTATTGGATCATAGAAGCACAGAACACCAGGTTGAAAGGGACCTCAAAGATTATCTGGGCCAAATTTTCTTGGCAAAGCATCACCTAGACTGGATGTCTGAGCACCTTGTACATCTGAACCTTAGAAGTGTCCAATGCTGGGGAATCCACCACTTCCCTGGGGAGATTATTACAATGGCTGACTGTTCTCATTGTGAAAAATGTTCCTTTTGTGTCCAATCAGAATATCCCCAGGAAGAGCTTGTGCCCATCACCCCTCCTCTTTTGCATGTGACTCCTTGTAAAAAGGGAGTCTCCGTCTTCCTTGTAACCACCTTTTAACTACTGGAATATGGTGTTAAGGTCTCCCCTGAGCCTTCTTTTCTCAAGGCTGAACAAAGCCAGCTCTCTTAGCCTTTCTTCGTAAGACTTCCCAGTCCTCTGCTCAATCTTGTGGCTCCTCTCTGGGCCCTCTCCAGAGGGATACAGACACTTTATCTGTATGTTCCCAGCTTTATTATAGGGCTGTAACTCTAACAAAGGTGAAGAACAGCCTGAGAATGGTATAAATTCAGAGCATCGCAACATGCCCCTTTTCTGCCCATGCTTCTGGGAGTGATCCACTTTAGGACACTCCAGCAATATCACAGCAGAGGATAACTGTGGGCTATGCCACGTGATCACACACAGTGCTACTAAGCAATACCTTGTGAAACAAGGCTCCGGGCCATATGAAGGCAAGCTCAAGTACATGCACACTCATGGAGCCTGAGGTAAGGCAGCCTGCTGGCATGACCCAGGGAACTCATCTGAGGAGCTGGGCAGGGATGGCTTTGAAATCAGCCTTTAACCCATGATTAGCCATGCAGAGACCTCCCAACACTAAACTCCTCATCCAAATTTTGTTTCTTCTGTTGTCACTTCTCCAAAACACAACTATGTAGATGATGGAAAAGGAATCACCTTCTTTGACCAGGAAAGTGATTCCTACTGGCGGGGGTTCATTTCTTGGATCTATTTAAAAAATATTAGTATACCAATCCAAAAAAACCCATAAAGGAGCTCATAGTTCCACTGCGAGGTGAGCTGGCTCTTGACACAGACAGTATGGGGTTCTTCCCATGCTCCAGCATTCCTCCCACAGTACCCAGATCCAGCTGCCCCTGCAGATCTGTGGTTCTAGCACCTTTTGGGAACAGGGCTAGAAGGAACAGTCAACCTGCCCAAGACAGCTGCTTTCTCCTCCAGGAATGGAAAAACAAGACAGAATCAACCCAAATCTTATGGGAAATGCTGAAATTTCTCTGTTGTTTCCTGTACTTAGCATGCAAATAAACAGAAAACATGCTTCAATGAAATTCCTTATTGTACGGATTTTTGATGGAAAACCTGTCATTTCTCTTTTATTTCCCCCCTAGTTTTTACCCTCAAGGAAGATGAAATACTATTTTTTTCTGTTTGCCAGCTGGTGACATTACAAAGCCTCATCAAGCAGAGCTGTTAAAAGAGTGCAAAATAACCATGGCTCAATGTGCTTTTCGTGCTTTCTAACTTTTCCAAAGCTGAGAATACTTTGAGTTTTAAAGAACTGGGAAAGGGTAAAAGGAAGAGCGAAAATAATTTCTATTCCAGGCAGTCTCCCCCTTATTTCATTCTCTGAGGAGAAACAAGAGAATGAAATATGGGACAGAATATGAGAGAATATAGTTTTCGAAGTGCAGAGCAGTTTGTTTGCTATGCATCAAGTTTAACATTGCAATAAAGATAAATTGCTAGTTTTATTTATTTTAAAATTTCTCAGTAATGAGAATGTTGTTTTGACAAAATCCTAGGGGACATCACAGAGAAAACCAGAAATATAACTTAAAGTCTCCAACTATCTCATAATGTTTCTCCAGTACTAATTAACAAACTGGTTTCTGTAGAGTTTCTATATATATGTAATTAAAAAAATTCAATCTTTTGTGTTAATTTTTGTTCTGAGAGACAAGAGGCCAACAGAAATGAGTTCTAATTATGCTAGCAAATATGTCCCATATTCACTTTCTCCTAGTAGCATTTGAAGTTCAAGCCAACCAGCAAATGTGGGGGTGTTTTTCCCTTTTTCGTTTTGCCTTAGTTAATATCTCAAAAACAAAAAATCAGGACAGCAGACTAATCTTTGCAACAAAGACACGTCAGGGCCTGTCTGCTGCAGAATATTGTGTGTGATGACTTTGGTCTGTCATGGGTCCATGCTCCTTGGGAGCACATCAGCAACCTTCTTGTGATCTGCATGTCCTGGATGGCACACCACTAAGTCAGTTATCTCAGAAACATGCATGTCTCTTTAGTGAAGAAATGAGTGCAGTCTTATAAAGTTGAGGATAGGTTATACATATGAACCAAGGTGAAGCATGATGTTCATACCTAATTAATGTATCATTGTTTAAAGACACAAAAACATCTTCTTTTAGGGTGTTTTGCAAAACCTGTCATCAGAGCTTTCTGTTAAAGCAACGTGAAAGAAAAAAGTGACTCTAAGTTGTCTGCTATTTATAAGGTTTCAGGTATGTTTTTCTGCTAAAAATCAAATGCAATAGTTTATTTGCTTATTTATTTTCCTAATTCAATTTCTTTCAGGCTCTTGGACTAAAGAACAGAAATAGTTTCTGCTCTGTGGGAAATTTCATGTAGTTCAAGTGTCTTGTTCCATTCAAAATTAATACAAAACCTCAAGATTGAATTTAATATTTCCTGAAAAGTAAATTCTGATGAAAAAAGAAGAATATTTGGCAACACCGGAAAATGTCATTTTGTTGCTGAGGCAAAAAGCATGGCATAACAGTGAAACAATGTAAAAGCAAATTATAAACTTGAAACAAAACACTTCAGTGTTATTGAAACAATGAAACCAAAAATGACTCATTAGTGCTTTTCTTTCAAAATGTGTGTCATTGCAACAACATGCTACTACAGAGCATTTGTCAAACTTGACAAGCATATATCTTCCAGTAAAATCCACTCAACAAATGCTTTTGACCAATTCTAACTCACTCTTAGCAGCTGAAAGCCAGTACAAGTACTGTTACGCTTAATGTGATAATTACCACTAAATGTTAAATTTGAGAATGTCTGAGGGACCAAAGTCAGCATCCTGAAATCCAGAGAGGGCTTTCAACAGATTTTTTCCAAATACTTGATTAACTTTGATATTTTGCATCTATTTAAGCCTACGTGAACAAGGCAACTCCAGAGCTCTCGTGAATCTGACTAGAGCACCCTTTGGGCACATACAAACCAGTGGAAGTCTGCCTTCTGTTCTGAAGTTCAGTAAAATCAGCAAGAAGAGTAACATTAAGTCCTAGGACAAAGCAAGTAGATGAATATCTATTTCTTCACACCATTTTCTTAACAGCGTTACTATCCCTTCACCTTCTACAGAATTCAATTTCTTTGGTCATAAATTACCATGAAACACAATCGCTACAGATGCAAAAGCACATTAAATGCTGGCAGACTGCTGAGAGAAAACAACAGGAGCTACTCCAGTTCATCCATCTAATAAGAAATGCATATAGTCTGAATACATTTAATTATAATTTACTTTTATTCTTAAGGCTGGAGAGACAGGTTCTACCTGTACAGTGATATTATTCTCTTCCAGATAGTTTTCAAAGTTCAAAAAGGCAGCAAGAAAAAGAATTATATTACAAAGAATAAATATATTTGATATATGGAAGGAGGAAGGCAGGGAGCATAAAATGAAGGAAAAAATAGATGTAACTTTGTAGTTCAGATTTCAGAGGATTTTGATGAATTTCATAACAGCAGTGAGAAGGCTGAAGTTATTCAAGGGTGTGAGTTACAGATGTCTTAAAATCAGGATCAATGTATATCAAAATGTATTTTGAATAGGTACAACAGGATATATAGCAGCTTTTAGTGCCACACTGCTTTTTCCTCCAACTGAGTAAAAAAAATAGTGACATGTCTATGTCGGCTTCTGGCTCAGATTATATCAGGCTTCTAGGAAATTCAGATTTAGAACTATGCCTTATAGCTGATCTGCCTTTGGAAATTTCTGGACGTGACCCAGCATCATTGTAAAAGGTAGTGATAAACTGTGTTTGAGCTCCAGATCTGGAACGTGAGCAGCAATAATGAGGGCTGGACCATCCTTCATTTTGCCAGTACCCAAGCATGTGATGTAATGTATCAAGTATCAAACTGAGTGACAGACAGGATGTGTTCAGGAGAATTAAAATGCTCTTGAATTCACTGTTTAAAAAATAGGAATGAATTTTAACTTAATTTTTGTTTATTTGTTTTCATTTGCAATAAAAAACTGCAAGTGTAGGAATGATAAATTTGGGAAAATGAGTTTTAAATGTGACACATTTCTTGAAATGCAGAAAATACCCTTCCATTATGACACTATTTATTTTTTTTTATTGGCTGCATTCTGACTAAACCAACTTTAGCATTTGAGCTTACATTTAACCAACAGATTATTAGCATGTTGCAGTACAAAGACTAGACAGTCATGTTTTATTCCTTAGTTCTCTCTGGGAAAAAAAGGCCATTTATTAACCTAAATTTCTGTTCAGCTGAAACTGTGGAACTTTCTATGGGTCATTTACACCTCATTAAAAGTAGCTGGAGCTGAATGAGGTTCAGCAAACATGTAGATAATTTTTGCATTTACATTTTTGGAGCCTTTCTGTACCTTGAGCTGCAAAACTTGTCTGGTATTTATCCCAAATCACCCTAATATCCCTTTCTGCAAATAAACTCACTTCTAATTCTATTCTTAACTACTTGGAGATATATTTGTGACCCTTCTCCTGTATCATTTTTTGAACTCTTTGAAAATGTTTTTTTGGCTCAGAAAACTTACATGGCCAAGTCATGACTGTAATGTTTGGATTTCTGCATTCTGCTAAGACCCACTGAGAATGCTGCTGCAAGTATGATTTTCCCTGTTCACCACTTCAAGGATGTTCATATTCCCTATAAGCTCTGTCACTGCTCCTTGCTCCCAGTTGTGTCAGACACGAAGGACCATCTAGAACGATGACCCTGACAGGCTTGAGAGGTGAGCCTATACAAACCTCATGAAGTAAGCCCAAGTGCAAGGTCCTGCACCTGGATAAGGGCAATCCAAAGCACAAACACAGGCTGAGTGGAGGATGGATCAAGAGGAGCCCTGAAGAGAAGGACTTGAGGGAGTTGATTGACAAGAAGCTTAACATGATGCAGCCGTGTGCATTTGCAGCCCAGAAAGCAACCATATCTTGCACTCAAAACCAGGAGCCTCTCTACTCTGCTCCTGTGAGTCCCCACTTGGAGCACTGTGTACAGTTCTCATGTCCTAATCATAAGAGGGCATGGAGCTGTTGGAGCAAGCCCAGAGGAAGCCACAAGGATGATCAGTGTCTGGAGCACCCCCTGTATGAAGACAGGCTAACGGAGCTGGGGCTGTGTAGCCTTGAGAAGAGAAGGCTCTGGAGAGACCTTAAAGCAGCTTCCAGTGCCTAAAGTGGGCATATAAGAAAGCCAGAAAGGGACTTTTTACAAGGAAGTGTAGTGACAAGAGGAAATGGCTTTAAACTAGAAGAAGGTAGATTTACATTAGATAGAAGGAAGAAATTAATTCCTGTGGGGGTGGTGAGACACTGGCACAGGTTGCCCTGAGAAGGTGTGGATGCCCCATCCCTGGAAATGTTCAAAGCCAGGTTGGAGGGCTTTGAGCACCCTGGTCTAGTGGAAGTTGTCCCAGCCTGTGGCAGGGGTTGGAACTGGATGAGCTTTAAGGTCCCTTCCAACCCAAACCATTCTGTGATTCTGTGATTCTATGACAAGTTTCTTTCTTCACTTACAGTGCCCTCCTTGTACTGTCTGTGGTTGATCTTTGTGGTTATCCAGCCTCCATCATTTCCCTTTGTATTATCTGCACTGCTGCTTTGAACCACAGTATTTAATGTCAGGACCCTGCCATAAATACCTGCACAAATGTCCCATCACCTTCCTTCAGATTCTTGTTTCTATTGTTCCTTTAGATGACGCTACCATTTTTTTCTGTAACCTCACTTTGTCTGTAACTTTTGACAGCCAAACTAAGATGTTGACTGTTTCATCAGCATCAGCCTCTATTTGCTTTTTCTTGTCTTCCGCTTAGATCACAAATACTTGGGATTAGGATTCTGGTTTTGCTCAGTGTTTAAGTAACACTTCAAAAAATGCTGCTCCATCTGTGCCTCTGGCTTTTACACAGCATGGGAAAAATAAGGTCTCTTAGCAGCAGAGGCAAAAGGATTCATTTAGCAGACTGGTAAATGTAATATGCATGCTTCTGCTCCCGGTGACTTTGAAGACTTGACTTTTTCCACTATTGTCATTTGAGCCAGAGTTTCACAACTTACTTTGCTTGCATTGGGGTTTTTTTTCTGCTCTAAGATACATTTATATAGCATCCGGAAAAGTACTAGGAATTTGGGTTCTGATGGGGACACTTGTCTGTAAGAAAGCAAGTACACACCTAGTCTTCAAAGGTCCAGAGGCAATCAATACCAAAGGATTGATTTAGCCTTTTAAGGCATGAAGATTGTCGTGGAGTTACTCATCTGGATCAACTTGCACACCTATTTATGAACTTCACTGAATTGTGGCCTTAGAATAATAAAAAACATATCTGACTGAAGCCAAATCCAATTCCTGTACAATCCCTAGTGTTTGGAGGCCATTACACGTCTCCTTTTAAAGATGCATTTTAAATTCTTTGGCCTGATTCTTAGTGTTCAGAGGTGGCTTGTAGCAGCTCTCCTGTAGCATGGAACTGATTACACTGAAAATCAAGTCAGGTAAGCCTGCAAACTTCTCACTTTCTGTAGTGCTCCAGCTGAGCAGAAAATCAATGTACTTAGCAACAGCCCTGACACCCTTTTGGATTAAAAGTGTGTTCAGAACTGCAAATGAAAAGTGGGCTTGATGCTAAAATTTTCATCTCAGTGTAAACTAAATATATGTGAAGGGATGGAAACTATTTAGTGCCTGATAGAAATGAATGGACAAAAAATAATTTTGGGTTATCATTTCCTAATAATATCTGCTTGGCACTGTTTAAGGGTATTTTACATAAAAAATTAATTTGATAATTGTGAAACCCGCAGAATAAAGAGAATAAAAACCCAAAATAAACAATTAATAAAACCTCACGATTCACTGGATTGGCTTCATTAACTTGTGATTTCATGTATTTTCTGTCACAGAGGTAAACGTAACTTACTATTACACGAGGCAGGGGTCAGCAAAGTAAAACAAACAACTAAATTCATACCTGGGACACACATGAAGTTGATCATATAATCAGACATCTTTTATATCTCCTTGTGCTTATTTTCTTGCTGTTTGAATAAGTTGTTCATACTGTTAACCATTTTTTTTTTTCATGGTAGTGCAACCAGGTTGTGCAGAATAATTCCTTTTTTTTTCCACTAAAGTAATGGTTATTTCTTCTTTATAGACACCTTCATTTAATATCGACCTCATCTGTCAACACCAATCAGCTTTATGCTCATCTTTTCATCATTATCCCCAGAAGTAAAGAATGGCTTTCTTTTTGGCACAAAAATGGATTTTTATTTCTCTCCAGCACTTCTCAATGAACTCAATCTCTCTAATTGGAATCCTGAGAAACACTTTTAGCATCCTTTTTTTTTTCTTAATGCAGGTGCTGAATAAGAGAATGTATTCAGTGAGATAAACTGGTAAACTAAAGGACACACCCCTGCTTTCTTATCAAGGTAAATTTAAGTAGCACTAGTATATTCATCATCAGACAGAAACTGCCAGGACAGTCTATGCTTGTGACCATTGAGGGCAAATATCATCTTTTACAGTTGTGAAGTCTGAACTGAAGGAATTTAAGATTCAAAATATTCTTAAAGTTAAGAAACCAAATATGAAAGTTGGAATCAATATAAAGACATGATTTTTAAGGTCATAGGGAAGATAGGTAGAAACAAAACCTACCATGACAGTCTCAAAAATTCATGTTAATTTTGAAGTTAAACTCCTAACATCAAAATCCTGCAACTCTCAGAGAATACATTTGTGGTTTTGTTGTTGGTAAATGTGCAAAGTTGTCTTACTTCAGTATTTTTTTCACTTTATCATACACTCTTGCCTAGTTTTGGGATATTATGAGAAAAACAGCGCAGGTGTCTTAGCAGTTATGACACATAAAGTTGTGTCATAAGTAAATCTGCATGTCTTCTGTCTGGCCAACCTTTGAATTTTCTTTATATAAATTTTGACAGATGGTCTAGATCAAATTCAGAACTACAAAACTGAGTAACATGATGAGTAACAACTTCCTGTGTGAAAACCCTGATCAAATGGACGGTTTTAATTGATTGCTGTGTGTAGTGTTGTTAAACTGAGGAAATTCACAACTAAGTTAACATTTTCCACCCTACAGCAACAAGAAAGTATTAAGCTATTATAGTCTGGTTTTCGTTCTTTTACTATAACCATCATGGCCCAGAACTGAATACGACAAAAAAGCTGCAGGAAAAGTAATTAGAACAATCTATATATTATGTGTTTGACATTCACAGGTTTTAGGAACCTATTTCTGCTGAAGCTCATTCAGGATCTCTTTGTGGGAAACCTTCCAGTGATGATTGCTGTTCAAAGCAAGCTATTCAAGCTTTATGATTAAGTTGTCTCATATTCATGACTGGTTGACTTCATCTCTAAAACAGGATCTCTCTGCACTTGGAGATAATGTTTTTGTGTTAGTGAATTGTATTTTAGGCATTGTAGACTAAGACTCTTAGACATCTATGTTTCACAATCTTTCATATTAAACAGAAATTATATTCTTCCAATGTTGGCAAAAAGTAAGTAAAATAAGAAACCCAGAAAAATCAAGTTGAAATGTTGTTGCTAACACAGCACAGTGATAGAAGCCAGGTCTTCATTAGCCTATGTCCAGCCATTCCTACTATATTGACATCTCAGGAAAGAAGTCCACATTATTGTGGGGAAATCAATGAAGTTTACTGCTCAATATGCAGTATCTGTCAATAGTGCAAATAAAACCTGTCAGGTTGTGTTGGAAGAGTAGCAGAAGGAAAACAATGGAGAAAAGTCAGTTGATTGATGAAGATGTACACTGAGGTTTTGGGATTCCTAGATACAATTTCTATCTCAGCCACAAACTTCTTCTGTGAACTTGTCCAAATCAGAAGACTTATGAGTGTTAAGTGGGGCTAAGGTGGGTTTCGTGTTGTGTAAATCCACAACTTTTACCCTTAAAACCATTTCTTGGTCATAGGGATTTGTGGAATATATTGATATTTTTAGGAGGGAAGATCACTTGCGGTATAGAGCTGTGAATGGGCTAATGCCTAGCACAGCACCACCTTATGCCTCAGCACCAGCAGGATGCCCAAGGCCTAGTACTGCTAGACATCTCATGAAATGAAGAGTAATCAACAGAAATAATTAAAACCCATGCCAAACCAAAACAACAACAGAACAGCACAAAACCCCAACAAAACAAGTAAAAATCCTAAACCACCCAAATCAAAAAACACCAGAAAAACACATCATATCTTTCTGGGAAAAAAAGGTTTTGACACTGTTTTGCAAAAATGACAAAATATTGTGCCAGTGTTAAAATCAGTATGATTTAATAAAGATCAGCTTAAAATGGCATTTACTGAAATGACTCATGGCTGAAAGAAAATCTGACGAAATCTTTCAAACCAGCTAGTCTTCTATCTGGAGTACACAAATAATCTTCACTACCATATGGACCTCATGTAACTTTTACTTTATTAACTCTCTCATTGCTCCTGGGAGCTAAAGCAATATGATTGCTTTTTTTTCAGAAAAGAAGCACTGAATTTCATATTAAAGTGTTTAGATGCTCATAGAGGTAGAGTAGCATCAAGTTTTCCAAACACAGAGGAGTTAAGTACTGAGACAGTATCTGTTTCCTTAAAGATACAAGTACTTTTAAAGTTGTGGTTGTCATCATTTTGGAAAGAGCAAGGATTGTAGTTCCAGCCTCTTTACTTCCAACCCCATTCACTATTCCACCAGACCAGGCTGCATCAGTCCAGCATGAGCTGTTTACACCAGACCTTTAGTCACAACAGTTTATACAGCAGCAGTAATAAACTTACTTACTTGTGCAAGTCTTGTTGTATTTAGGGTTCTCTTGAGGAAACCCTTCCAACCGGCACTGGAACCTGTGCTGCCAAAATTCCTGAAACCATGGATTTCGGTGATTTGTTTCTGGCCGAAGCTGAAGGTAGTAATCATCAAACCATTTCACATCAGGAGACTGGAGCTTGATTGTTATTCCACCAACTGCTTCATGCTGGTACCCGTCTGTCACGTCATACCTGTCCGCCCAGCCATCACTGCAGGGATAAGTAGAAGAGGGACAACATTAATCATTCAGAGGAATAAGAAGAAAACTTTCTTAAAAACAAAGTTTGGAATTGAGTGTTTTCCTTTTCCTTATGTTTGCTTGTCATTGGTGCCTTCTACTTAGACAATATATTCTTCATAGAATCATAGATTCAACAAGGTTGGAAGAACCCTTTAATACCATGAAGTCCAACCATTACCCCAGGACTGCAATGTCCACAACCAAACCACTGAAACAACATTAAAAATCACGAATCCTGAAACCCACTGTCTCTAAACACATCTCTGCATCACACTAAGCCTCATTGAGCTATGAGGAGAAAGTCTTGGATTCAGGTTTTTACTGAAACCAAATTGATTCTACTACCTGAAAGGAGGTGACCTTGAGAACAGGAACCTTTACAGTGTGATGGGCCTGACTGTGCTGTAGATCATGCCTATACTGCATTATGGAGCACGGCACAAAGAACCTTAAGGAAATTCTAAATGCACTGATGCTGATCAAGTGGAAATATCACCTCACAGCTCAGATGCTAGACAGTATGGCATTGCCTCTGAAGCAAGAAATCCTCTCTGCTGACATGACTAATGAAACTGGGCAGAGCATCATGAACATTCATGTCTTTCTTGGTTGTTCATAACTGGAGTATTACAGAGTTGTGTGACCCTGTACCACACCAGAAATTTTAATCCCCTTCTGTCAACCTTTTTTGCTTGCAACACTGACCACAAGTAGCAACAAGAAAACCCAAATCAAACAAAATGACCCAAATTTCTGAGGGTAATTCTTCTCTCTCCAGTTTCACAAAGGATTTTTTTCGAAGTACTGACATTTACAAAGTTTCACTCAACTCCACTACAAATGTACATATCTCATTAGAATTGCAGATTTCTGCTGTGTTATCATGGACATGATACTCAGTTTTTCAAAAGTCCCAAGTCTTACACTGAGAGAATCATAGAAGAATCTCAGATTGGGACTTTGTCTCTCTAAAAAGGCATTGATGTTAATGACTATAGAGATCACCTTTAAATCCTAAAAATCAAATAGCTGAAGGATAAAAAATAAGCTTAATTTGTCTTATTGTAAAACTTCATGAGTTGTTTAAAGGTAGCCCTATTTTAACTTAGTGTAACAGATGTAGGCGACCTTTATCTATACAGTTCTGTTGTTCTATTTTGATCATTTGCTGTCTGGCTTAAACTTTGCTTCTGTACTGCAGAACATGGAGGAAACTTGCTGCAGTCATTTGGTTGCCAGCACATTCCCTGTTCTCTGCACTCAGCTGTCCTCACACAGTGCAGAAGTCAAGACCTCAGACAGTGACTCCTTCTGCACAAGACACTGTTTTCATTGAAGCCTGGATTTGACTACATCTTATTAGCACAGCTGCAGTGTCAATAAATAACAGCTTTACCAGAGGCAAAAATAATATCCAGTGTCTGGAATGGAAATGAAGGGACTGTTGAACATGCTTCAGATTTCAAATACACTCATTTACTCAGCACAAAAGAGTAATATACACATTCAAGAAAGGAGAAAGATGAACACTGATGTTAAATTTACCTTCTAGCTCAGATTCAATTAGGGATGAACACAAATGTGGTGCTTCCAGCCACACTCAGGAGACTCCCCACTTTCTACCAGCACCATTTACTGGACGAAGAGTTAGAACTATTTATGGCTTGTTTTGTGCTAAAAGCCGCAGAAGGTATTTTAAATTTATGAGCAATTTAACCTTTTCTTCAAAACATTCATCTTAATCTTTGGCAAGTTTCTAAGCAGTTTTATCCATCCTCATAAAATCTGACAGGGTTTATAAATGCAGGAAGCACTAGGTTGTCTGTGGTGTGCCTTATTTTTAAAACTGAACAGAATTTAAGACAATGAGAGCTGTGCTGTCAATATCCCAGCTTTATGAGTTGTCGCATAAACAACTTAGAAAAAAATGTTTTCTTATAATTAATTTCTTTACCATTTTTCAGAGGAACAGTTTTGCAGATCTAATCCAGCAGCGCTATAAAATTTATAGCAATACTTAATGAATAGTTATCCCCCCCAAGATAGATTTGCAACAAAGACACTGTTTTATAACTTTTTGTTAAAAAAAGACAGAAATAACAACTTCATATTACATAACCCTTCTCAACTTTTCTTCAGAAGGGCTTCTTAATTCAACAGAGCTGCTTCTCATTCAAACAAGTATTTCAGTTTAGCTTATTGGGCAGGTAGCATTTGGGAGCTTTATAGAAAAGATGTACTCAAAGTGCGTGTTGCAGAGACAACGATATAGAGATAGCAAAGCTTCAGGCAGACAAGGTGACAAAGCAAATGCTAAATTAGTACCTAAAGGCCAGTGAAAGTGGAGTAGGAAAACAGGATGCATGAATATAAAAAAGCACTGGTAGTGTGTGGTTAAATTCTGCACCCATAGTAGAGTAACAACGCTTATGGGATGTCGGTGGCAATATGCTATAGATACATCTTGGATATTAGACCTGGGACACCCTCTGAACTCAGTAAGGGGAGTGAAGATGAGAGAGAAGAGAACAGTGAGAGAAATACCTATTTACTTTCCTAGTCCTGTCTGTCCCTCCTTAGAACGTATTTCTTCTCCTAATGGCTGGCAATATCATAGTGCTCCATTGCTGGTTGCGTTATGAAAGGTTCAAAATTGCGTTACCCATTGTTAAATTCTACTGATTCAACAGAAACTGGCTGTGACAAGGAGCTTCAAATGAAGTCCAGTATAATTCCCACTCTCACCAACAAAAGTGGCAAGATGCATAGGTTGCCACTAACACAGTGCAGGACTGTGTGGTGGTGAGACACGGTTCTGTAAGTCAGCAGTGGGGTATATACAATATTTAGGTGAACAAATGGTTAAGAACAGCTTTCTCACAGGTAGTAAAATAAACCCAGGTGAACAGTATTCCAGTGATGATTATGAAAGAGTCCTAACAGATTAAATGGGACAAGGCTATTTTTACCAGATCACTACATAAGGTTGTTTTTTCTCCCTTGCATGGACACTGTGCTCTCCAAGTTTATTGTGTCTAGGTGAATGGGTGATTCTTCTATTAGAAGTAAATAGTGTTGCTTTTTAACCACTGGGCAAATGTCCTTAAAATGATCCTGCCAAGACTTAGGGTTGCACATGGAGAAATCTTGTTGTGAAGGAAAGCACAGCTGCAGCACCAGCAGTAAAGCCTCTTGCTGAGATATCTGTCAGGTGTACACAATAATTCACATAGCTCATTCATCAGCTTGCCAGGGTAGAAAGCTGTCAACAAGCTAAGAGGCCTATGACATGTGCAGATCTGGCTGACCTCAATATTACCTTCACATTCAGCACAGTGGGGAATTGTCTTTCAGGATCATGACATGTTTTCCCTTCATCCAGTTCTTTTGTGTTTATATTCTTTGCTATCAGACTAATGCCTGGTTTCCTTAAAGGCTGGTGGTGTGATATAAGATAATATAAGATAACAACTATACTGTATAAAAAAATATATTGTAAAAAATACCATTTACAAAGATTCTTGTGCACCAAAGAAAATAAGGAGTCATGGAAAGAAAGAAAAAAGGAAAAATGACATTTGCTGTTGCAGTACTAGCAAGAGATGAAATTGAAATAGGAGAGCTATTATCATAATGATCTTTATCTGTTATCACATTTTATTTACATGTGTACATTACCTCAGCTACCAATTTTTGAAGGGTATTCAGGGTGATGGAGATTTTAGTAAAAAAGATACCCTTCAGCAAACAGAAGGGATGTGTTCTGCTCCTTTGTTAAAGGTCTCTGGTTTACTCACAGTAAATCACAACATAGTTTTATATCACAGAAAGGCTCCAATAAATGTCATGACAGAGCCACCAATATTTACAAAATTAATTAATGAATAAATATAGCAATGAATAAATAAAAGCTCAATAAAATAATTTGATGGTTTTGATCATTATTGTACACACAATTATTTTAAAATATCTGCACAGAAAAGTAGAGGTAGATGAGGCAGATGAGATCCTATTTAAATGACTGGGTTGCACAACTGTGACCACAAATCATGAGCACTCTGTTCACTTCCTCCCCCACAACCCTGGATACTAATGGTAGGCAATAGGTCTTCAGACTTCTCTAGCTGAGCATACCTGAACAAGTAGGGCTGTCACTGTAGGACCATATATATTGTTATACTGCATGCACATAGAGGATACAGATTCAGACTTTTTAGGATTATGTTTGCTATGGTAAAATGTGAGAAACTTGAAGGTGTTCTCCTGGATTTTCTGTGTTTTGTCCTTTCCCATCTTTCCCATCTTCCATGTGAAATAGCCAGCACCAGTAAGAGACTTCCCAGATGTGTAGCACCATTCTACTGAATTCAATCCACTTTGCCTATAATATACAGGGATTGTGGGAGGAAGGGAAAGCAATATCTCTGACAATAGAGTGTTTCTACTCAAGAAAGATGAAATGCAGGACTTCATCTGTTATAAAGAAATTTCCACTTGTCTGAAGGAGGTATTTTTGTTTCTTCTGGAAAAAATCACCATGGAGGGAGGAGAGCACTCAGGTGAAGAACAGTACATGAGCAAGCTCATGCTTGAATTATTATGAAGATGTCATTGGAAAGGCATTTAAGGACTATAAAGACCATTCATTATGCATGATAGTGATGGCTGCTTTGAGCTTATACCATGCAGTCAAGCAATTGCTAGCCCTCCTGAAAAACCTTTACAAAAAGGTGAATTTAGTCAGTCCCTGTCAGCGGTGACCTAAGCACTTAATTCCACAAAGGTACAAAAAACCACAAGATGGATTCTGATTCAAAAATGCTTGACATTTACTTAATAAGTAGCATGACAGTCAACCACATGGAGCATGCTACTGATGTCAATCTGCTTATCAGGAATAACAGGCATTTGCAGAGCTGACTGACACATTCTACAAGACTAGCAAATTAGTAGAGTTGCCCATCACTGTAAACAGGACAAAGGCAGAGAACCATTGCCAGCTTAAACTAGATAAGAGAATGTCAAAACCTTAATTTCATGGTCAGATTAGTGTGAGAGAATAATTGCTCAGAAGAGATCATTAGACACATAAATAAATAGATATCATTAAAAAGATCTAATGGTTTCAGGAAAAGCAAGCAGATGGAGTAGGAAGGAAGTCTTGCCTCAGGCATCAAGGTTTTTCATTCACATGTTCAGAAATGCAGAACACAGAAGGAATTAGGACTATTCATTACTGGTCATGCTTACAGGTGATAAGTGTATGGTCCATCCTGTGAGAAATATTTGATTAATGCCATCAAATCTGGAATGTGATATAGAGAAAGCTTTTTGTGGGCTGCTACAGAGCATTCTCCAAAGCACAGGACTTACTGATAATGAGGGGCAGGAGAAGAATGCAGTACCTTGTTTATCAAGTTCTCAGAAAGCCTAGGTGACACTACTCAGATACAGGCTGTACCCAGTGACAAGAGAGATGAGGCTCTTCTGTAGGTGTTTAATCAGTAGGTGAGTACTGCTTGAGAAGTTTAAGACAAAAAACGATTTGCGTGAGAGCAACCATGAAAAACAGCATTTGTGACTTTTAAAAGAGCAAAAAGGAAAAACAGCAGACTTCAGCAAGCCTAGAAAATCTCAAGGTTAGATCTTTGTAAGGAATGGAAGAATAAAAAAGTACTTAATTCAAAAATGCCATGCAGAGGAAGGATAGGAAATACAGTAACACATTAGTGAGCCCCTCTCAAAGATGGAAATATATGAAAAGCAGAAGTAAGGTCAGATTTTCAAGGATCAACATGAAAGAAAACGATTAGCTAGTGACAAAATGAGAACAATCAAAGCACAAAACAAGCTGCAACAAACAAGGGATGTCAAAAGTAACAGAAAGCAATTCTCTAAGCACTTTATTCTGGGAGGAAGAGTAAAGAAAGTGTTGGCCTGCAGTTCACTGTGGGGAGAAAGTTACTAGAGACAAACCCAGGACAGCTTTTAGTATCAAACTTCACAACAGGAAAGCCTAGTGTTTAGTGACAGTGATAAAGGGTCAACCTAAAAGTGGGAAGGTGATCTAGAAAACAGGCTTATTCAAATTAGCTGGAAATTTATAGGCTAAAGAACCACACACAGTAGTAGGGGAGAGATGTTATAACTCTTCAGTTACATAAAAAGCTGTAGCAAAACAATCATAATTTGTTTACCATGTTAATGTAGTGATAGGACAAGAGGGAACAGGTTCAAACTTAAACAGGGGAAGTTTAGATTGGATATAAGGAAGAAATTCTTTACTGTTAGGGTGGTGAGGCACTGG
>JANHGB010006362.1:0-10725 GCA_026283785.1 Coracopsis vasa
TTGAACACTGCCAGGGATGGGGCAGCCACAGCTTCTCTGGGCACCCTGTGCCAACGCCTCAGCACCCTCACAGGGAAGAGCTTCTGCCCAAGAGCTCATCTCAACAGAGCCGTGTTCTCTGCTGGTGCCTCTTTTCAGCCAGCAAAGGGGAATCCGGTTGCTTTGTGTCTGGTTTGCTCAGTTGCTGGTTTTAAAGCAAGCAGAAATGATTTCAGTGTAGAGGAAACCCCAATGATCTCCGGAGTCTCCCACTCCCTGTTCAAAACCAAGGCTCCTCTGCCTGGAAAGCCAACATGAGCACGTTGGGAAGCGATCGGCCCCGGATGGGGCAGCTCTGGAGTCACCTACATTTGGGGTTTGACTCTAAATGATGGATTTAACGTGGAGAAGGCGTTTCCTCCCTTCCTAGGAGAAGTCCTGGGAAGCTGTTTAGTTTTCCTTCCCCAGTTATTGTGATCTTCAGAAGCCCCATGAGCTCCTTTGTGTAAGCATGGATAAACCTGGGAGCTGACAATTGGAGCTGAGGGAGATGAATGTAGGTGGGATAACATCCAGTGGGTGTAAGCTGTTGACTGCCTGGTGCAGACTGGGAATGAGGTGTCTGTTTGTAAAGTAAAGGTGGTTAAATCACTGGAACAACTTACTCAGGAGCATGGAGCAGGCTCCACCTCAGACTGCACATGAAGACTGGGCCTGTTTCTAATAGAAGTGATTTGTGCTCTCCATGGCACAGGGTTTGAAACACAGATTTAGGGGAGATCCCCCCATATCCCTCCTGTTTGAAAGTCAGGCTTGAAGACCACAACTGCCCCTCCTGCCTTCAATGAGCAATGAAGGTTTCCATGGCAGAAATCCCAGATGGACACAGCCCAGGATGTCTCCCTAAACTGGATGGAGGGTTTGGGCCATAATGTGCTTGGGTGCTATTTTTGTGATGTCCACACTGATCCCTTGAAGATGGGGGATTTTGGAGGGAATGAGGGAAGCTGAGGGTGGAATTGTGGCTGCCCCATCCCTGGCAGTGCTCAAGGCCAGGTTGGACACAAGGGCTTGGAGCAAGCTGCTCCAGTGGAAGGTGTCCCTGCCTGGGACAGGGGTTGGAACTGATGAGCTTTAAGGTCCCTTCAACACAAACCAGGCTGAGATTCTATGATTCTATGAAAAGTTCCTGGGTGCTTCATTTGGGGTAATGAGGAGGTGCCCCTGAACATGACCTGGGCTCTCAGCACTGTGTCATGGCAGAGGAGGCTTTTTCTTTCCCCTAAGAGACAAGGCAGAGAGGCAAAGGCATTACTCAGCATCTTCAACGTTTGGTCTCTGAGGAGATCTTTGTTCCTGTTTATTGCGGACAGGCTGAGGCTCCAGCAGCAAATCTGATCAGTGTCAAAGACAGTTACAGAAAAAGGTGTCTCATGTTAAGGGGTGTTTTCATCCCTCCTGACATCAAAAAGGTCAAGATTTAGCAAAAGGCCATGGAAGAAGTGTTCATTCTAACTGCTTAAATGAAGGCCAGCTGGTTCGGTGAACTTCTCATGGAATTAAATGTCCCAACCTGATGAATCTTTGCACCTGGAGATAAAAAAGGAAGGTCCACAAAGCTCATGGGAGGGAGAGAGGTGTTCTGTTTGTGACTGTTCTTTACTCCTTACAGACTTGAACATGTAAAGAAGAGGCTTCATTTTCAGTTACTGGGGACAAGAGGTTCAGATTTGTGAACTGTTTAAATTGAGATGTAGCTAGGGTGATATATTCTGTTGGTTCATTAGTGTCAAGATGCTGCCTCTTGACTTTTTGCTGGCACCAGGCACTAACAAGGCTCTAACCTTGGCTTCAGCCTCTGGATCCTACAGCAGTACCAGCACATGTAGTTAATTTCTTATTTGATTAGTATCTGATAGGTGTATGGAGGTCAGGAATGGGCCTTGCTGTGTATGTAGGTCAGAGAAGGCAGCCTGCGCAGCTCAGAAAGGCAGCAAAGGAGCAATCAGTTATCAGCAGTGAGGCAGCAAAGTCAGAGACATCCGAACTCTGGGCAGAGCTGTGCTCTGTGGCTGCACATCTCCTTGCTCAGAGCTCTACATGGCCTTTCCTTCCCAAAGCAACCAGAGCACCTGAAGCCCATCATATCTGTTTCCCTTCCTCATGCTCCTCAGTTCCCATGCTGTCCTCCACTCCCATCCCTCACATATGGCTCAGGGATGCTCCTCTCTCCTGCAGTATCCTTCTACTGTCTAAGGGGATCCTGTTCCTTAAAAAAGAGGCTCTTTTTTTAAGCTGCTCTTAGATGTTGCCCTGTGGTTACCTTAGGTTATTTTCCTCCCCCAAAGCAATGACCTTTATCCATTAGGACAAGCTCTGCATTAGCTGTGGCCCATCAGGGTTGTTAGCGCATCATTATAGCAAGGACAAAACGCGTGAGGGAAACAAGCAGAGTGTAGTTGCAGGATTAACAGAGCACTCGGCAGGACCAGAGCTCCAACTCCATACTTCTCCATGGGTAAGTGCTTTGAGTGGGATGTTTTGCTGGAATTTTCTTGGGAGGGATGAATTTGTACTGGAGTAAATTAGGGCTATGCTAAAGAATCTATGTTTGTTGCTTTGCTGAAGGATAACTGCAGGTAGCAGAAAGGTTTTGGTGTTCTTCTACAGTTGGGTACAGCGATGCTAAAAGTACAAGTGGGTTGCCCAGTTCACAACTGCTATGAAATAGCTTTAATGTGATAATGCATCATTTCATAGGATATCTCTGAGTGCAGGCACTCTGCTGTGTTTGGAACTTGTGAAGGTGATGTGCCATCCAGGAGAAGTCATTCGGTTGTTCCTGGCTTGCTGTGAGGATGTCTGGATGTGTTGGATTTTCAGGCTGTGTTTTTTTCCAGTGGCTATGTGTGGTATTTAGAGCTCTGTTTATTGCGCAAGACTCTGATAATTGTGTACACTTTATAGGGTTTTATATGTATACAAATCTCTATTCTTTTGCCTGCAAATAAAGCTGTAGAGTTATGGGTGTTCTAAAGGCTATAGATGTTAGACTTTTCTTTGTGAGTATGTGAGGGAACTGCTTGCAGAAGTGGAGAAAAGGGTTGAAGTTATTAATATCTGGGGAAAAAATGCTGATTGACGAAGGATGGCATCAAGTGAGATTCATGCTTCAGAGCAGCAGCAGAAGTACGAACCTTGCAGAACGAGACGAGCGTTTCTGTAGCGATGGCATTTTTCCATCCTAATGAAGAAAAAGAGGCTTCTCTTCATTTTTTTTAATGGTATCTAAACTGGTTCGTTTGAATTAGCTACATCCACATGCGTTTTGTTTAGATTTATACGCATCAGGTGTAATATAACTACAATCGATGTGAGTTATGAGGCCCAGCGCTCACATTACCGGGATTCATGTGCTGATGTTGTCTCCTAAAATACCAGAGTAAATATACGGGGCTGGCAAATGCAGATTTCTGGGGCTTGAGTGCCCTCTACTGAAACAGGCCCAGCTAGCCCTTCGCTTTGACACCCAGATTGATGGCTTGCTAAATACAGCTGAGCCTCTGCTTCACACCTTCACCCATTCAGAAGGATCCCTCCTTTCTTTCCACCCCTGTCTCCCGTGTGCTTGTTTCTTCTCCTTGCTCGTCTTTGAACACTCTGGTTTGAATCCTGACTCCTCCTGCAGCTCTACATATGTCACAGTAGATTTTCCTTGGTGTAAATGGCAAGCACAAGTAAGGATTCTTTCTGAAATGATCATACAGGAGTACTGGGGGTGGTGTTAGGATGGGCTGGGAGAAGCTGGCTTCATCCCAAAGAGTTTGGGTCTGTTCAATGCCTTGTTACATTGATGGTATTAACTCCTTGCAAGCAGCCAGGGTTGCTGATGTGATACCAGGGATGTGATGGTGTTACCTACGCTCTAGGAGCTCTTGCAAAAGCAAACAGCCAGGAACCACATTTCCCCCATGAAGTCATTGCAATTTTATGTTACATTTTGCTTGTTGTGGAGGGGGAAAGTGGGAAAAACTTGCACTTCCTACTCAGTGTTTCCTCTCTAACAGGAAAAGTGTTCTGCTTCACCTACAGCCAGAGCAGGGGCTTCTCTTGCCAAGGTGATGCTCAGCCCTTGGAGGCGATGGAAGCCTCTCTACCACGGGGTTGTACCTGTTGCTGGATACAGGATTTGAATGTCTGGAAAGTTCCCATTTGTTAATTCTTCAGCAGTTTTCTTCTCTCTGAAGGGTTTTATGCAAGGAAGTGTGTGTTGTGGTGCGGTCTGCTCTGAAAGCTCACGTAGCATCGGGGCTCGGGGGGGAACGTGTTTATTCTGCAATCTGTGTTATAGAGGAGCACTCCTAGAAGAATTGTTGCTGCACTACACTGCATATATTTGTGTTGGAACATACTGTGGTGTAATAGCTGGTTTGAAATGTATCCAGTTCTCCTGAATATGTTATTGTGAAAGTCAAGCAAAAGCACTGGGGGAATGTGAGCTCCTGTCAAACCCGAGAGCAGAAACGCTCTTGCAGAAGCTGTGAAAGCGAGAAGGGAGCTGGTACCAACTGCTGCACCCATGTTCTTGTATAGGGATGCTCGCAGGGCGCCAGCACCATGGGAAAACTCTGATCAGAGCCCAGTGCATGGCCCATGTGTCTGAACAGATCAAAAGACTTCTCCATTCTCACCCTGGTACAATCCCCTCCTTACAGTGAGAGGCTGGGACCTGGCAGGTCTCTGCTGCAAGGCTGGCCATGCAGGCAGGAGGTTTGTCCCAGGGCTGGCAGGAGATGGGAACTGACTCTTCCTTCCCCCAGGTGGTACTTCCATCACTGGTTTCCTCTACTGTCCCCTTTCCAGACCTTGGGGGACAAGACACAAAGGCTGTGTCAGTGCTGTAACACAGCTCCTTATAGAACAGTGATGATTAGGGAAGTTTCCCAGACTTTCCTGCCTGAAGCTTGTTTAACTAAGGCTGATGGAGACTTTGAATGAGAAAATAACATGATTTCCCCCTTTGTGCTGTAACTGATTAAAACTCATCACAATTTGCCTTGTCTGAGGGTCCCTCCTGGCTCACAGCGGGGTCAGCAGGAATCCAGCAGCAGCACCCAACCGCTGTCATAGGGGATACCTGTCCCTTGGGGGTCTGGTTGCTTTTACCCATGGGGGAACAGTCCTATGTGGTACCCTCAGGTGGTGGGAGGTGGCTCAGCCACCCTGTCTCTAGTACTTGATGCTGGGGTGGCCACATCCGTGCCAGCTCTCATCAAACCCTACACAGCAGGATCCTCTCTGAGCATCTCTCTGGCAGGGACTCCTTTGATCAGCCACTCCTTTTGAAGTGATCTTGGTTTTGAACCTGGAGATGGGCTGGTACTTACCAGGCTGTGAACTTCCCAGCATCCACAGAAGCAGACTCATCCAAGGCAGCAGGAATGTGGGAGAGCATTAGGAGCTGCCCGTCCTTTTTGGGTGGGATGCGGTGCTGTTGAGCAGGGCTGGAGCCAACTCAGTGCCCAGAGGTTGAAGCATCCCTCTGGGCATGTGGAGGGGAGCCACACGTTTGCAGGCTGCTAACAGCTTACACAGCAGTGGGTGAACTGGTACAATTGTAGCGTGTCATACAGGCTGAAAAGGGCAACAGGGAACAAATGAGCAAGTAAGACCAGTTAAAATTATTATCTTTATCCCACCACGTGTTCATCCCCTGGCAGGAGAAGCAGTTTTGGCCAGTCAGCCCCATCAAGTGCTCCTTTTGCTGTGCTGCAATACAGCCTTTTGAACTAGGCTGAGTGGAAACACAGATTTGTGTCAGACAGCCCGTGCGTGTAGTTTTCATCCTCTTTCTGCAAAGGCAGGAAATAGAGGTGCTTTTTTTTACATTAAGAAAACCTCAGTATTATCTTTAGGATTGGTGGGAGAAGCCATTTGCAACTGATGGGTGTAAATTACGCCTGCTTAGTCAGACAAGAAAATTAGAGACTGCAGAATTAGACTCGGCTTGCAATTATCTTTAACACGGAACCAGTTTACAACAGAACTTGGTACGCTCCTTGGCTTTCAGATACATTCTCATGGGCCCTATTTCCAACCTGTCAGCTTCAAAGCGTGGCCCATTGTATGAAACCCTTAGGAAGGGTCTCTCTGTTTTCCTCCTATCCAAGCACCAACTGGTTGAGCAGAAGGTTGGTCACCAGCCAGCTCATGAGTGCACAGGGCACTTTACTACCCACATGTCTAATTACCCATGCAAAGATTTGGCACGGGTTGTTAATACCTTTCTCTTTCTCCTCTCTACATGCAAAGGGCAAGGAAAGAGCACGTTCTTTCAAATGCCTGTTAAAATCGGACTTCAGTGGAATTATGCTGGGAATGAATTCAGGCAGCTGCAGCCGGTTCTCTTCCCAATCCCCGGTGAACTCGACCTGTTTCCAATTCACTGTGAATTTCTCGGTTGTTCCAGCACTTTCAGGGAAGGTTTTAATGTTGGCTGAATGGGAAAACTGAGGCTGGATCTGCTCAGAAAAAAGCAAGGCACAATCAGGCATTGCTCGTCAGTGGAAGACCTGATGTACCTGGGATAAGGAGGTTCCTTGGGAAGCAAACAGCTTTCCCATAGTGGCAGGCACCGACCATGCTGAGGTGTGTTAACTATGAGGAGACAAAAACTACATGCCTGTAGGAGGGCAATGTCCTGGTCTGGAGCTGCTGTGTGATCTTGGCTTTGGGAAGGGGTGCATGGGAGCAGATGGGTGGGAGAAGGAAGGGGAAGGTGCCACCTCCTGCTCCAAGGAGCCTTGGGGGTCTGGGACCTGGCACCTGCATGTCTGAACTCTGCATTGCTGCTTGGGCCCCCCCCACCATTTCCATACAATTTCAGCTTAAAGCCCTGGCTTTGCAGTGTTTGCAGAACACGCTTTTCCCACTGTCTGCATGGATAATGAATTAGGAATTCATGAGAGCAGAGAGGGAAAACCTCTCCATCAGCTGCTGCTGCCAGCACTTCCCTCCTGCCTTGGATCATGAGATGTGGGGCGACCTCCCTGTGCCCAGCTCTGCAGCATGGATTTCCACTGTGCCTGTTCTAAACTGATGTGAGGCTCCTTTTAAAGCCAGTGCTAAACCAGGCTGTTACCCCAGTCAAATACTTGTTATTCATGGCTGTTGGTGCCTGGACACAGGGTTAATGTTGGCACTTTTCAGCTTAGCAAGCAGTGAATGGCCTCATGTTTTATCCTGCTGGAAGGGGGTTGTGCAGCATGTTGTATTTGTGGATTGAAAGGGGAGTGTGGGAGGCTTCCCTATTCACAGGAAGAGGGAAATGCTGCTTTTTATTATCTTCTTTTTAAATCTGATGTTTATTTGGTGTTTTAAAGGTGTTAAGAAAATAGAGAGAAAATGAGTTTCGAAAGGCAGAAAACAAAATGGGGTTTGAAATAGGACTTTGTAAGCTGCTCTCTGCGGTTCTAAGTACTTCCATGGCCATCACTGGTGACTGTGGTGATGGACGTGATACTGGGGTGGCTCTGCTGGTGTCTGGCTGGCAGGAGGCACCACCTTTACCTCCAGCAGTGGCTGGTGCCCTTGCCATAGAGAAGTTGGAAGCTGATGTGCCTCTGGCTGTGCTGAATGTGTCTCTTTGTAAGCCATTGTCTGAGGTTTTCTTTGGCCCCTCAGCAGATGCAGGGCTTGAAGTTCACCCAGGGGTTCCAGGTGATCATTCAAACCTGGGATTCTATTATTGATTCTATAAAATGCATCTCCTCTAGTTACTGATAACTGTTGGGAGCATCCTGTTTGGCACAGCACAGAGGGACTCGCCTGCAGCATCTCATGGGTGACCACTTGCTGCCTTGGGTCTTACCCCCAGTTCAGCCAACAGGGCTCCAAATGTAGATGGGGAAGAAGGAAGCCACAATCTCACTGTGAATTTTTGGTCATCTTCATGCTGGGGATGCCTGGTCCTTTGCTCTGAGCACAGCACAGCTGAGGAGCTGCCTTGTACAGCGCTTACTTCATTCTCATAGCTCTGAATTCGAACCTGAACACGTTGGTTTAATTTCTTCACTGCTATTTGTATCATTTCTGTTTGGTGATGAGATGGAAGAATAATGGTTTTAAGCAGGTCTTAGTACAAGTAAAACAGAGCTGATGGCAGCTTTGTTTTAAACAACATATGCAAAATCCTTCACTGTGCTCTCTGTGGCCTTCCACTTCGTGGTGGGAACATGACCTGCATGTTGAAACCCGGTGGGAAAAATCCCTGGGAATAATAAGGATCTTTTCTCTATAGTTTGTTTCCATCATTTTCTTTGTTTTTGTCAAATGTGAAGGAAAACCCAGAGCTGTGTTCAGTCAACATCTAATGTTTAAAGTGTCTTTCTATGGAGCATATAGGACTCTCCCAGCTGTAGTGATGCCTTTGTCCCAAGATGTGGGACCTGACTGCATGCTGAACCCTGGGAGTTTAAATAAATGAAGGCCAAAAATCACATTAAATCAATCGGTCTGTCATACCTAAGGTACCAGGGAAGTCAGGTCCTTTGATTGGGATTGAATATATATCTCTCTGAGAAAGCAATCACAAAATCTCCTATAATAATTCCATATATTCAGTGAGATACAGCCTGAAAGTGGGCGAGAGTGAAACATCCCAGCTCTGCGCTCCCGGTACCCACTGGGCTCAGATGCTCGCTGCAGGAGGATGCGGCCCCAGAGAGATGCAATTAATACCCTCATGTTAACAGTTTAAAGATCAAGTGAGGAGCAGTTTGATGAGAGATTAAATCTAAAGATACCCATTTGTGAATTATATTATACAAAATAAGGTAAAAACTCTCTAAGTAGATTAAAGTCTTGCAGAGCTGACTAATAAATGGACTGCTGGCGGAGCGTGGCAGCCCTGCCTGCCACTCTGAAGTGGCTAAGGACAAGTTTAATAACGCTTTACAATTCAGAGGGTAAATGACGAGAGAGCAGCACAACTGCTAACTCTGTGAAGGGGATGAAAAGGGACTTGGGAATGGGCACGAGCCTTGGTTGAGGTGGAAGAGGTACCCTGGGTCCTTCCAGCCAGGAGCAGGGCAGTGAGGGGAGGCCCCCATCAAGTATGTACTAAGCTGGAGCTGAGACGTCCTGGGTGAAAGAGATAAATGCTGCAGGCATCTAGAGGTAAAGAGGAAAGCTTGCATTACACTACTGGGAAAATGGACCTTGGAGAACCAGGTGCAGCACTAGATAAGGGATGTCACTCACTTCAGCAGTAACCTATTGCTCTTATTGGGTGTATGCTTTTAACAGCTGAGTTTTAGGGGTGGGGAGACACTGGGCTTAATTGCTGGCTTGGGGAATGAACAGCTCTAGGTGAAGTCAAGGGTGATCAGCCTCAGCTAGACAGCCATTTCCCAGGAGATGCTGTATGCCAAGAGTACCTCTTGCTATAAATTGCTTTGGATGCTTGAATATAGACCTTTTATAAACTCAAACACTGCACAGGACGCTAGGGTCCTTGCACTGTCATCATGTCCTCAATCACTGTGAATTGTTCAAGGTCATCAGAAGAGCCTGTAGTGATCCGGAATTAAACCCGATTTGACTACTGTAACTTTGTCCTGTCTTTGCACCCAGTATTTCCAGCTTTAAGAATGCTCTTTCTGTTCTGTCCTGCGGGCTGCTCCCAGGTCTGACACAGCACTGATGCATCAAAAGCATCCTGAGCAATATGCAGATGCAAATGGGTTATTTCTGCAGCGTGCTTTTGGAACCTGCTAAAAGACAGAGCACGGTGCTGAGAGCCCGCTGGCAAGCACTGCACTCGGGCCCCTATTAAAACCAGCAGAACACGTTTAATCTCTGGATGGCAGGGAAGTTTGCGTTGTCAGCATTGTTTGATCCAGTTTTAAAGGCAAAATTGAAATCATTCTTCACCAGGCTCAACACATTGATCGCTAGAGAAGAGCACTTGTAAATAACCTCCTGGAGAATGTGTCACCCTCTTTTTCCTCCAAACCATCCTCTCTGAGAAGGGCAATCCCCAAGGATGCTCCAAAAAGCACAAAGGAGAAAAAGGAAAAATGGCTTCAGGGAGTTTCTCTCTCATTCCTCTCCTTCCTGCACTCCACCATCGAGTGCACACATCACATGCTCTGGATCACAAGCCATTAATAAGGGAAAACTCCTGATGCTCTCATTCCACCTTTCCCAAAAAGTTAACTTGTTTTCCTAAAGATGAGGAGGTGCAGGGCAGGACAGGCTGCAGACCAATGTGATGGACAGAGAGGCTGCTCCTGTGTGCTGAGGCTGGCTCCCCACCAAAGAGCAGAGGGCTAGCTGGATTCAGGATCCATCCCTGGGCTGCTGGCAGGAAGCCTTGTAATGCAGCATCCCTGCTCTCCTCCCTTCAATCCTGATTTTCTCTGTCCTGCTGCAGTGGGAGATCTTTTATGCTTCCTGTAACTTGATGTAATCTCATGTAATCTCAGACTGGTTTGGGTTGGAAGGGACTTTAAAGCTCAACTAGTTCCAGCCTCGTGTCTGGCACATCGTCAGGAATAAAAGGAACCATCACCCTGGCTTTTGGTACTATGGGGATGGGCACAGTGCTGAGGTACTAGGATCTGAGTGTGGGTTTCCCTTTCACACATGCTGCCCAAATGCCATATGCCCTCCATTAACATCTACAAGGTTTCTTCTGGGGAGAATGAATGATCCTCTTGGGATCGATAGGACATCTGTATGAAT
>JANHGB010006371.1:0-29896 GCA_026283785.1 Coracopsis vasa
GTAAAGCATATGAGTTGCCAGAGATACAGAGTCTGAGGACAAGCCACTGTGGCAAAGCCATGACATTAGAACAGATGGAAAACTTCTCGGGAACAAAATGTGCACAAAAAAATGGGTTCTGGCTTTGAAGTGTATATTCACGGTGGGTGCTTTCATGTCTTTTGAAAAGCCCTAGCTCAAATCTGACCTACTTAGGCAACATTCTTATTTATGTCTCCGACTAAGGAGCTGTATATTTAGCAAATGAGAGGAAATCATCCCCCTGTCATGTTTATAGATTGGAGCAAACTTTGCTGTTTAATTCTTCAACAGATTTGTCTCCATAAAAGTGGATGTAATTTAAACACTGTTAAAAAAATCAATAAATTCCAGAAACCTAGGATAAATGCAATCATAATTTCAAATATATATATAGATATTATATATGTATAGGCATACATACAGAGAAAGAAAGAGAGAACATTTATTCAGTAGACTGCAGTTAAACCATATTTATTTAACTGGTTCAACAGTAATGGGTAATGCTGAGCAAAGGTGGAGCGCCCATCATGAGTTTGCCATTTTAATTGATGCTAAATGTTAACAATATTCCATAAGATAGCAAGGAACAGAGAAAATCTTAACTCCAGGTAGGCTTTTCTGGACTAAAATGAAAAGAAATTAAAATGAAATTAAAAGATTCTTAAGTTCAAGAAATTGAAGGTGAAAGGCACCTCAGGAGGTCATCTAGTCTGTCTCTATCTCCCAAAAGCAAGATGAATTAGACCCATGTTATTCTGGACTGATATCTGTCTAACCTTCAAGGGTGGACATTTGGTAAGCTTCCAAGCAGTCTATATCCCCTTTTTGCAATTATCACTAGTAGAAGGAGCTGGCTGGCATCTAAGCTAGTCTCTCACTGAGGTTAAAGCCCATTACCCCTTGTTCCAGTAGACAAAGAGGACAGATTATTTCTTTCTGCTTTTCAGTCACCTATAAAGATTTATCATGTTCTATCTCTTGTAGCCCAAACAAGAACCCTCTGCTTTCCACCATCCCAGTTGTTACTGAAAACACCACATTGCACTCTGTCCCAGCACAGATCTCAAAATGCCCCGCTCAAAATCCCCTTGCAGTTTCACAGCTAACATTGGTAACCGCTCTCTGATTACAGCTTGCCAGCCAGATCTGCACTGACTTAAGGCAATTGTTTCCTCTCATCCTGGTTTCTCTAGGTTGCTTATGACAATATCTTATAAAACAGTATAAAAAAACCCACTGCTTTTTGACTAACCACAAGGTCTGTTGCTTTATCTCAGAAGGAAAAGAGATTGTTTTCACATGATTTGCTCCTGACAAATCTGTGCTGGCTGTTCTGCTCATATCCTTGTTACCTTCAAGGTGCTTACAATCTATTGTTTGATTGTTTGTTCCATGTATTGGCAGGTAACTGACTTGACTGCAAATCCCTCGATTCAGCTTTTTCTCCTCGTTATGGATATACACTGTCTCTGCCCTTTTTCCATCCTCCAGAACCTCTCCAGTCCTCCATGACTTCTGGGGATAAACACTAAACTTTCCTGGATTATTTCAGCCAGTTCTCTGTCTCTCTCTTCTTTCATGAAACCAGATGAAGTACAGAACATTTCATTTATCTCAGTATTTTCTGATTTCACTTTTCTGTACTACAGCCTAAACTATTATCCTGTAGTTACCAGCCATATTAAGCCTGCAATCATAGTTGAGCTTCTTAATGAACATTGATTCTGAAGCTGCTACCAGTATTCATTTCAAATAACACTATTTATTTTGGGGGAATAATCTAGACTCTCGCAACCATTTCAGGCTAAACATGTCAGAAGT
Source organism: Coracopsis vasa (assembly GCA_026283785.1). Classification (NCBI taxonomy): domain Eukaryota; kingdom Metazoa; phylum Chordata; class Aves; order Psittaciformes; family Psittacidae; genus Coracopsis; species Coracopsis vasa. The sequence goes on from JANHGB010006371.1 coordinate 1,843, forward strand.
AAGCTCTCAAGCTGTTCCTCCACTACCTAATGCTCAAAGGCTACCTTCATCTTCTAAATGGGAAGGAGTGCTTAGTGTTTTACAAAACCAAGCCCCCAGTTGACATTCATACTTTGACAGAAATGGGGTATCTCAAGACAACTATGATTCTCCCTGATCAAAGCTCATCTGAAAATACCATAAAAATACTTACTTTTTTGCTGTTCCAATTGAATGCAGAAGGGCCATGGCAGGCAGAAATGGAAGTATGTCTTCAAAACCCTGAAAAACCTCATCCACATTTGCAATGAGATCTCCAGAGCTTTCTGCTGCAACACAACAATCTGTCCTACCTTAAACTTTGTTTAATTCTCCCACCTCACCCTCCCAAGTCATAACATCATATTTATACTTGTCTCTTTAATACCCGTTTAGAGAGCGCCTACAAATTCACTAATGCAATTTAAAAACCCAAAAGATACACTCTCCCTTAAAACAGATTAAAACAGTGTCAGCTCCCTTGAAGTTAATGAATGAATACTATTCCTTAGAGCTGTTTTTATTCCTTCTGATAACCTAAATGATGCTGAAGCAGAAAGGGTGAAGTAACTGAAATTCAGATATGTTAGTTTCTGCTCCATTAGGAAAAGGAAAAATCAATTTGGCAAACCTAAAGGAAGAAAATCAATAGGAAGAGAAATTTTATTTTCAGCTGAGGACTAAGAATATATTACAAACAATGGTGAGTGAAAATTATTCATTGATTTGTATAACACCTTTTTACAAGCCCAAAAGTGCTCCAAAGAATTATAGATTATTTAAATCTAAGGAACACTTACTGCCAAAATGCACCTATCTCTGGGGTGGAATGCAGCTGCTACGAAATTGCACTAGCAAACACTACACCACAGCTTTAGGGCACAAATGCTTTATCTGAAGATGCATCAAGGGAAGCTGAAAATACAGAATGGAATTAACCAGGCTGGAATATGACCACACTGCAACTACATCGATTTCAGTTTAAGCTTAAACTCATGGAAGATAGGTCCATCAGACCATTATACAAATTTTAGCTCACAAAATCCCTAAAATGCTCTTTGTCAGAAGCTGGGATATTGTGTCAGAGGATGGGTCATTTCGTGCTTGCCCTGTTCCTTCTGCTCTTTCCCTGGTCACTGTCAGAAACCTGATGACATTAGGCTAGGATGGACCTTTGGTCTGACCTAGCATAGCTGTTCATAAGTCATGAGCTAATATGCTGGGCTGTGAGCTACAGCAGTGCTGAAGCTAGCACACCCTTACATCTGCTGACTCGGCAGCAGGGCAGCCATCTCTGGCCGAAGGGCAGGTGGTGCAGCCGACAAGGCAGTCTTTTGTATTCTCTAGCATGAATCACCATACTCATCTGGAGGCACGCTAAATCCTCAATGTTAAGCACACATTAAGTTGTTTCAGGATATGGGCCACATTTATAGCACTGTCATTAGTAGCAAGGGCTTGCACTGCATAAAATTACACAAAGTACCTTCTATACCTCAAGATGTACTTAGCAAGCAAACTCCTAGGGGCAGGGAATGTACAATCTTCTGTTTCTCTAAAGCACCTTATTCAATTACAGCAATATAAAAATGATTTATAACAATCTATTAAAAATACAGCTCATATGACTTATCACTCCTGGGGTCCTGGGAATATACTGTAGGATTTGCCACTTAATTGTAAATCAAATCTAGCAGCCAGTGCCTCACATTTTAGAGAAAGATGAAAACTAGTGACACTTCACCAATTGCAACTGCACCATGTCTTGGGTGATACAAGTTTCCACTACTCCAGGGGCTGTGGCAGGGCAGCTAGAAAATGTTGCAAACATTTGCCATCACTGCCATCTCCCAAGGGTGTTTCTTTCTCTCTCAGTTTTCTCTGGAAAGGCTTCTTGGGAAATTCAAAGTCCAAAATAGCAGCGATGTAAAGTAAACAGTTTGCCTGAAAGGCCACAAGATGTGCTGAAAAGAGATCCACAGACCATCTTGCACATGTAGCCCTGAGTAACCTGCATTGCACAGGACAACCCAGAGCCCTGGGGCACAGCTGAGGCTACGCATGGGGCAGAAGTAGAACATCTGCTTCATCCAACCCAGTTCAACTCAAGTCTACCTGTTCCTGTTCTGAGAAGACCAAGGAAATGCAATAAGAAAATCTCAAATCAGAAATCTGGCCCTCTCTTGTCATCTTCAGAATAGCCAAGAGCTAGTACTGAAGTCTGCAGCAGCATCAAAATCGAAACAGACATCATGTACATCAGAGGCATGCTCCATATCTGACAAAGATACTCCTAATTCTTACCATGAGCAGACAGAGATGGAAACTCTTTGCATCCTGGAACTGCCAATCATTGATAAAGCATGTTGATAAAGCTGTATTCATAGGAACGCCCAGGCCAGGAACTGACCTATTTGGCCAACAAATTCTTTCCTCTTCTTTTCCTGACAGTCATATCTAGCAGCTCTTCTCATGAGCTGATAATGCTGTACCTTGAAAACGATGTCAGAGCAGACGAGGGAGGTTCACTCCTTCTTGCAAAGCCACTGGGAGCTATCACACAGCAGGATGCAGAAATCCACAACACACAGCTAATCAGAGATGCCCTCACCAGCTAAGACTAGCCAAGAACACAATGCTTGTGAAAAAAATATTTTTAGTTTCAATGCAAAATTGGGTAGTACTGATAGATACTTCTGCACATGGAAAATGGTAGGGGCTTGTAGGAATACTAAATCCATCTTCGTTCTCACGTTTTCGTTGTACTAACCCTCAGCTGCACCTCTTGTTTCTGTCTTCCGCTGCTACTTCCCCCAATTAATAGGCTTTGTCTCCAGGGCTGGGGCTGGGAGAAGTCTTAAAATCTTCCCTTCTTAAGGAAGATTGAAAGATGAAGGGCACTACTAGAACAAAATGTGTTTCTTCTGCAAGAAAATCAGTAGCAATGCATTACTTCCTAGGGGTCTCCTTGCCCAGTTCCCTAGGGATTAGCACATCACCAGTGAGTGGCAGGTGATGCTCTTCCACACTCAAATTTTTGCATAGGATTCCTGTGTAAATCCTCTAGTGCCTAATACTAGCTCACATGGTACCTCTTCCTCCTCTTCCTCCTTTTTCAGAAAGCTTTTTCTCTTGAGACAACCTGTTCTTTGGCTATATTTGGCTGAAGCTGGCCAACCAGTTCAAAAGTCATTGAGAGGACAGCTACACACCTCACCTCACCCACAGTGCAACACAGAAGCCTCATTTTCTAAGGAAATGAGGCTAAAAAACAAACAGTGAAGCCAGAATCTTCTGGTCTCTCACTCCCTATGAATCTAACGTTCATCTTTGTTCCAACCTCTTTCTGACAGGAATTGCCTTTATCTGTATTTTGTAAAGCTTTGAGGATATTGCCAGCACCTTAATAATAAAATATCATAAAGAACTATATATCTGAATATTATTATGCAGAAAATATGTGCATGTTCACACAGACAGCAGATGTATAAAAATATTGAATATGTAATTTAAGGCTGTATTTGTGTTTAAGTATGTAGGTCAACCGTAGGGCAAAGTCTTTTTTATTACACGCAAAACCCACAAGTGCGCTGGACTGAAAGAAAGCACATAAACTCCTTTAATTCTGGATGATAAAAGGCGCAAGTTCTAACTAGCGTTTGGATGGGTGATTTCCCCAGGGAACCCCAGGTGTCCTGGGCACACGCCAAGCAGTTATTGCTGAGCACTGGGGTTGAGGTTCACCTCACCTAACCTTAGCCATCTGTCTCCCTGTGGAGACTTGGGCACCTCCAGAGGGTGATACCTGGGAGGATGGAATGAATCACCCTGCCTGAGTCTCACCACTGACTACAGAGGTGGCCCAGACTACTCACTTAGATAAACATGTAATTTCTGAGTAACTGCAGTTAGGTGAGATGAATGCCAGACTTGGTGAATATTAGCCCGCAAAACCCAAGTGAGTGGGAAGGCTTCACATCACGGCTGAATGGGAATAAGAAAGAGTAAACCATAAACCCCAAATTCTCAGCTTCTATGCAGAAGCAAGAACTGGTTTATAATACCCAGAAACTTCTCCAACTGCATGAAAGAGTCTTCATAAGAACTAAATAAATATTGCTAAGGCAACTAACATTAGTATTTAAACGCATTTGCTGACAACAAAAGTTCAAAGTATTCTCCCTATAGCTTTCAGTTATGGGAAAATGATGATTATTGCCAGAAAATGGCAGAAAAGCAATTTCTATTTCGGTACTGATTTGGGTAACTACCCCTTAGCCACCATGAAAATCAGAATGAAGATCTACAGGGTAAAAGAAAACAAATCCACGCAACCTGAGCTGGACTCCGCAGCAGAAGGCTCTAATTGCTCTATCCGGGCCACATTTCAGGCATAAATGGTAACATACATGACCCATTAGGCAATGGGCTTAAAAATGGTTGGTTGTCCACTCATTTCTGCAGTTAAATTTGTTGGCTTTATTGTAATTCTGTTGGTTTCAAAGTTCTACTTCCCATCAGTGCTATCGACCATGAGATATTGTTAGAGGTTTTTTGTGTGCGTTTTTTTTTACCTTCACTAGCGGGAACACAGCTTATCCCCATGTCCATTAAATATACATTTGAACAGCATTTCCACCTGCACTTTGTCACCTTGGGTTCTCAAGGGGTATACCTCCACTTGGCTCTGAGCTCAAGGGCGCCCTTGATATCAGCCTGAGAGTGCCAACAGGCATGCTAATGCCCATTTGAAATAGCTTTTCCTTTGCCTCAGATGTTTCCATGCACTCAACGAATAAAAAGTCTCTGCTTCACTCCGTCTGCAGTCCTGTAGGACAACCTCACCTCATTCTGTCAGTGAGATACAGTTGCTTTCAGGCACATCCTAGACTTTGCTTCCCTTCCTGGGGTGTGTCATCCCCCCACTTTAAGATCCAAGTTAGCAAAAGGTTGTGTGTGTATTGATCTAAGCTTGTAGGCACCCACCACATTGCTGTTAGTACTGTATTTCTTTTCAAAATATCCACGTTCCCCGGAAAACTAGAAACACCCTGTAATTCTGACCTGCTTCTGAACAAGAAAGAACGCAAATTGTGAAAAGGGAACAAAAAGCTGAATTTTCTGCAAATGAAACTTCAGCAGTAAAGAAAATTTGTTCATCTGCTGTCAGTAAGAGGTGTGTCTATATGGGTCACTGAAGAGGTTCTTTACTGGGAATAAGTTAAATTCAGCATCTACCATCTTGTCCTGTGGGTGAAGCGTGCGATCTCAAATACGCAATACAACCCAAACTGGGTGTCATCTTTTTTAAACTTTCTTTTTTTATGAATCACTTCCAAGACTTGGGGGTAGGACATCACGACAGACAGTTCCTCAACAAAGAACTGACATGAGAACAAAAGCTACTCCTGAAGAGTTCCCAAAATAAAAGTGAGACAGATGAGTGAGGAAAAGTTGCATGGGTGTTTCTTCAAACAAGAACATGGTCAGAAAATAGATATCAGAAAATGTAGATTCATTAAAACCAAAATGCCTCACAAAATTGTCAGTTTTGCAGAAATGTGTTTTATGGAAAAAAGAAAAAGCCACAAGAAGGCTGCAATGCTGTGAATATGCCAGGTTTGGACACCTTCAGAACTAACAGTGTCAGTGTTTCATCTTAAAATGACTTCTCATTTTAAATATACTTCTATATTTTACATTCTAGTACCGTGTTGCATAGCAAAACCAGCAGAGTTGAGCTAAAGTGAATCCTTTCCAGAACCCTCCTCTGTCGGGAGGAGTTTCAAAATTTGGGACTTTCATTTATATTGACCCAAGATAAATTTCAAAATCTTTAAACCTTTTGGAAAACGGAATTCCATTCCTTGCACAACACCGTTTTAAACCTCAGCCCTCTGCCAACACCTAAGTCAAGCTTTGGGAGATGCTACTGTCCTTCTGAAAAATGGCTCCTGCTCAGCTTCCCTATTCAATGGCATCTGGTGAGGGCTGCCTTGCCGTAAATCTAGACAAAAGCTGCTAAGCAGTTATCCTGAAAAACTACAGATAGTTAAGTACTTGGCCATATCCTGGACCCTGGGCAATATCTTTCCATATAATTATTTCTGTTGTTGTCATTAGCTCCGGCACTCTTACTATTTATTACCTTAGGTATTTCGAGACTCATAAAAATGTGATCTTACTCAAGGCTTAAGCAACACATGAAATAAATCAGCAGCACTGAACATTGGCTGACACTGGATGAAACCTGGCTGGGAACAGCTGGATTGCTCTCTTGACTAAATATTTACAAAAGGCATGATTATATCACTGAGTGACACTGTGTGAATGTAACAATTTATCAATCATCCTGTTTAACTCATCCCTGCAGGAGGTGATGGCATTCTCACTTAACAATAAGTATCTACTGTATGCTAATTAACTGACTTATTTTGCAGCTAAGGTTACTTCAGGGATAGGTGGGCTTTTTAAGTACCCATTTCCTAAGCACTGCTATTACTTCAGAGGCACAGAAAACACAAAGTTCAGCTGGGCTGTCACTCGCACCAGTACCCATTCAGTAACACCACTGGAATTACTTGGGACACACACTGGAGCAGGGGCAAGCACAAACCAGTGCAGTGTTTGTTTTGTTTTACACATTCCCCCCGCTGTTCCCCTGCCCAATGCAGGGTGCCACAGGCAGTGAGTACCACAGCAGCTACCCTGCCATCTCCTCCACTGCCATGGGACATCCTGCCAGCCCCAGGCAGTATGGTCTCCTGCCCTTGCACATCCTCTCCCAAGTATTTGGTGGTACTCAACAGCACTGGCTAGCAGCCATGCATCCATGCTGAAATGTCCGTGTCCCAAGGAAAAGCTTCCTGAATTTTCTCACTCCACACTCAACAGGTTGAGCACAGTTGGGTGTTCATTTGCCCTGAAACTGCCTGAAGTTCCACCACAGGGCTCTACAGCACCAAACCCAACATTGCTGACAGCATCCACATGAGTCTAGCTGAACAGACAACCTGTCCCCCTGCCAGCAATGAACATAGCACTGCTTCCATCAGTTGGTCAGCACTGACTGGCTAATCTTAAACCTGTACCTCCCAAAAGGGTCACTAGTCACCCAATATAAGCCTACCTGCTGCAAGGAGAGAAGGGCTGGAATGTGAAGAGGTGAGCTTTGCCAAACTGTGGCATTGCCAGGGAAAATAAGGATCAGGTTCATGCAGATCAGAGCAGCAAGTGGACTGATCAGGGCATCGGAGGGGAATGTTTCCTTGACGATAAAGCCAGCACATGTCACACTGATAGGAAATGTGTATTTGGGCACCAGAAACCATAACCACATGGCACAAGCTTTTTATAAAATCTTCCACCTTCTGCTTCATGCCAGATTAACTCTCTTGCACTAGCAACAGTGTGAGCAGTTCAGCTACCTTCCTGTCTCCTTCAGATTACAGATTTTAGCACAACACAAGAGAAAATACAAACCTCCCCTCTGTGAGTCCCACAGCACAGACACTTGGGAAAGCTATTCTTCAAAATGCCACACAGGTACATGGACAGCAGGTTTGTGTTAATCCTGTTCAAAATGAACAAGTGGCATCCATGGCTCACCTCTAGAAACTACTTTTAAACCATGTCTTTCTTTCCAGAAATCTTTGTTCATAAAGAAGAAAGTTTGGGGTGATTAAGTCTCTACTCCCTTGAGAGCTTGAGAAGAAAGTTTCCCTCATACAGATCCTAGAGGTAGATTTTTCTTCCCATTTTGTACATGTTGAGAGTCTGCATAATAGTTGTATTTTAGCCTTTGGAGCCATCTGCCACCAAAGGGGAAATTTCACCTTCTTTCTGACTACAGAGAGGTTTATAAATCAGTACGCATACAGACATGGGAGCACGGGACTTAGTCGCCCTTCCTGGAGCACTTAATGGCTCAGACAATCACAGCAAGTGCTCTTTTCAGAAACACAGGAAGGGGGGAGAGAAGTTACAATAAATTTAGTTTTCTTTTGAAGTTAATAACCTCCTACAAAGGCTTTTGGTAAAACACAGACACCTTAACATTTTTTTCCCTTTCAAACAATTTTTCCCTCTATTTTTTCCTCAGATGGTAGAATCTGAGGAAACCTGTCTCTTCAGAAGTAACTGCTTTGTGCAAATGACATCAGCAGACCACGAGGTTACCCCTGGTAAGTTGGCACCCTGAGGGGGATGAAATGAAATCTCTTATCAGCCTACTTGCTCCTCTTCTTTTCTACATTTGGTGCCTTTTGTAATACGCAAAGCAAAGGAAATGTTTTGCTCCCCTTGATTTTTTTTTTGCCTTTTTTCTTTTTTTCTCAGGAGAAGGAACAATATATTTGATTGGTTTCTCCGAAGTCTCAGCTGCTGCTTCAGGTCTGTTTGGTACATCATTCAGTGATTTAGACCCCCTCCTCTTTCTGCCTTGCATCAGACCTTTTCTCACCCACCACTGGGTTTTCCAGAGACTGTTTCAGGCAGTTTGTAAACCCAAGGAAGCTTGGGTCCAAGGTCTTCCCAGGGGAAGAAGACCTCTATAAATGCGGCTAATGTTAGCTTTTACAATCTCCTGTCACAGAAAAGGTACTGCTGCCTTGAATTCAAAACCATGGTAGATGCAACCCCTTATCAGTTTCACACTGTGGATATCCTGTTATAACTCCTCTTCTTCAGGCTTCTCTTAGGTCAGAAGGTTTCAGAGGCAGAGATGGCTCAAGTGGAAGGGAGATGACAGGGAAGACACAACAGGTGAATGTATGGGAAAGTGTAACACAAGGATACTCTCTTCCCTGCATATGGGATTTCCAACAGGTGGAGTCAGTACGACTACTACCTACAGAACAGGGAACTAACCTGAAGAAAAGCTTCAAGGGAAGATGGCAAAAGGGAGGACCTAGGGTTTGTTGCAGAACATCTGAAATTGTGAACCTGACACAGCTCACTTTGCCATGGAGGCATCTCCTGGTTTACCCCAGGAGAGGAAATGGGAGGTAGGGACTTCTGCATATATTTTTAATAAGACTCATTCTCCTGCCTCAGTGCATTCAGCAAAGTCAAACAGTTCATTAAAGGAAGCAATCAGGAAGGGCTGAACAGTAACAAACATGACTGTCCGTGGGGGAAATAGGAAAAAAAAAAGCTAAGAGCAGTTTAATCTTTCCTAACCTAAGCTTAGAAACAAAGATGCTAAATCACTGAGGATCCCGAGTCTGGAGTGCAGCAGGGAGGACTGGATGTCATCAGGAGGATCGGTCATATAAAATCACATGCAGCTCCTCAGCCAGTGAGGGAATACGTGGAGCAGGGAGAAAATGCTAGCCCAAGGTGGGGTGGAGGAGAACTTCCAAAAACCTGCAAGGGAAGATCAAAGGTTAAGGAGTAGAGCTATACACATAGACCTCTATTGCTTTTACAAACTACACACTTTTATAAACTGTGTTAAAAAAGAAAATCTTTTTGAATAAAATAATAAGAACAATGCACATTTTCTTTTTGAAGATGCTATTTCTGAGTCACTACACCCACCTGACACCACTTGACACTTGCAGAGCAGAAGATGCCTGTATCCCCATGTGCACTCTGAGAATACCCAGTGGCTCCCGTCTGGGAGAGGCACAGAAAGTAAGCCCTGATTTAGGAGCTGTCAGTCAGCGAAGGACAAGAAAAGGTGTCAGCCACCTTGTAAGTGTGACAAGGGGAGGAAAGTGGGCTGAGAGGAGAACTGGTAACTTCAGCACATGACAAAGGCATGATAGGAAGGCACGAGGGATGAGATAGTGAAGATACTGGGTTTTGAACATTGACACAATTTAAAACATAGTAAGTTTGGTCAAATGTTTATCATAGTTTCTCCAGGAACCTCCACTGCTCCTGTTTATTAATTTTAATGGGATGGTATCTGCAGCTCACAGTCAGAACCAAGGCTCCCCGACACATGCAGAACAAGAGGATGGGGCCATGCCATGCACAGCATACAGAAAAGGAAGATAAGTAGCACACCAAGAACAGAGCAGCAGGGTAAAACTATCTACATGAGTTTTGGAGCCTTTGAAAGTCCAAATTTTCTTTTGAAGGAAATTACTCTGTTTCAAAAACACTGTCTTCAATCCAAACCAGGCCAGATACCACAACTGAAATTTCCCAAGCAGAAAATAAAACCCATTATAGTGTTGGTTACAAATATAACATCAAACCAAGTACATCTCAGATTGCATTCTGAAAAGTGTAGGTTTTGATGAACCCCTGCATCCTGGCTCTCTGAGCATTTCTATGTACATGCATCACACATCTGCAGTTTTTAAAAATATACAGAGACATCCCCACCTGTCTCTCCATTTTGTTGCACCTCTGTCCTCTTTATGCTCCCCCAAGAAATCATGTTTTGACACAAAATGTTGCACCACCAGCAGCCTGCCTTGAGGCTGCAAAGGAACCCAAGGATGCAACAGAAATGAAGACAACAGCATTCCACAGACATCTGGTAGATGGACATAGGACCTACTCCTAAAATTTGGCACCTGCAATGCTCACAAGCGCAGATTGTCAGCCTGCCTCTGGCAGGTTTTACCATTTCTGATGGCAACATAAATGAGGACATAAAAATGTGGGACTGATCTCCCCTAGTTGTAACTCCCTGGAAGCCCAGGCAGCTAGAAGAGAGCACTAGTCATCCAGGCTCCCTTTATACTCAGTGGAGAGCAAGCGATACCTCCAGAAAGGGATTCATCCCTTCCTAAGATGGATACCTGGGGCTGACATGATGAATCACCTTCTGAAGGGGCTCTCTCTCCACAGAGTTGCCCTGCCACTGTAGAGGGGCCTCAGACCACAAGCCTGGATTTGATGCCTGTTACAAGTCAGATGAGAGGAATCCCTCCTAAAGCAACTCTTTCAAAGCAGTGTCAGTGTCATCTAAGGATGACCCAGCTCAGTCCTCTATTCCACCATGTGCTTTAGCTTCTGGCTCGTTAGTTTATACCAGCTGGCAGGGAATGGGTTAGTTTACAGCATTGGGAAGTGCAGTGCCTCTGTTAAAAAACTGTCTGTGCCAAAACTGAACCCCATTTTTGCAAGATTAATTACTGAGCTTTTTATTCTGGCTACTATATCACCAAGAAGTCATATTCTGCCCCAAAACACTTCTCCACTGTTTAAACCTACAAGACAGCTTCCTCATTTTAACTTGAAAGCTGTGCCCAACCTGCTGAGGTTTGAGTGTAGTTTCACCATTTATTACCATATATCAGGCACTGGCATATCTTTGTGGTAAGAAGTAAAATCATTTCCTTTTTTCTCCCGTCCTTCACCTTAAGTCTGTCACACATTTGGAAATGCTGGCAAGAGAACCAGGGTTACTGTGTTTCTTTACAGAGGTATAAGCTGCTAGGAATACATTAAATAACCTAACATAATTTTACAAGTGCTGGTTGTATTCTTTGATATTTTCCACTTCAGGGACCATCTGCTTTTCCTCAAGTCCAGTAAAGCAATTTTTTTTTTAATCTTCATGAATGTCAAAGGATTAAAAGATGAATTGAGAGATTTAGAGGCAGGTAACTGTAGTGGATACGGCACCAGAAATCCTGTCTTCCACAGTGAGCCCTGCCAGTGAACTGCTCTGTGGCCTTGAAAAAATCATTTCACCTCTCTTGTACTTCTGTTTTCCTGTCAATATTTTGCTTAAGTGGCTTCTGGGGCAACTCCTGTGGGTTTGTATAGTGCTGCCAGTATAGGATCCCAGGATCGAGCAGAGTGGCACCATAGCACAAAAATAAGGACAGATAATTTGGGAAGTACAGGGATTTGAAAGGAAATATCTGAAAAAAATTTTTAAACCTCTGATGCTGTTGGGGTCTTCAGATCTCCAGGCTCTAAAGGGGTAGCAGTTTTTTAAAGGAATAAGTACCTGTTGCAGATCATAATGGGGAAAATGTAGTCATCCATGGTTTTATGACTGGCCTCTATTCTGCTTGGCTTGGTTATGTTTAATACCTGTGGAGCAGGTAATTTTAATAAATAGAAAAAGAGAGAAAGGGAGAAAGTGTCAGCATGAAGCTGGGTATGGAATTATTGAGAACAGGAGTGTAAATGTGTCAAGGAAATCCCCAGTGATCCAAACGGGAATGCAAGTAGCTTTGCAAACAGCAGAAGCAAGCTGCAATAACTGTATAGGGGTCTTAGCTTTGCAGAAAGATTTTCATTTTTCAAACTATAAATCAAAACAAATCAAATCAAAGGCCTACATTTCTATAGCACCTTTCATATCGGGATCCCAAGGCACTTCACACAGAAGGCAAAGCCACTCAAGTGTTTATGAATGCAGCAGATCACAAGAGCATGCCTTGAGCCAAGGTGTAAAGGCTGGACGTACAGCAGCACCAAGAGCTGAGAGGTCTCTGTGCCACGGGACCAGGCTCAGCATTCCCACAGGCAGGGAAAAGCCAGGCGACACCAAGTTCAATTGAGCCACAGCACATAGGTCTCTATGTGAGGTGCAAGGTACTTGTAAGCTATACATGTGTTCCAATGGCCTTGTAAAAGACAAACTCAAGCAAGATGACAACAGAAGAGCTGGCTAATGGCTCCACAAGAACCAATACAGAGACACAGCAGAGGCATTTCGTTCCTCCTTCATTCCTTATCTGCAGGGTACTGCGCTGGTGCAAGAAAAGGATGCAGCAGTGTACACAGCCTGCTGACTGCAGCCAGCAGTTCCCAGGCAGCAGCCAAGTTTTGGGGTACACAGGCTGCCACCCATACAGCCCACTTAGAAGAAGCAGCAAACTTCCCAGCCCTTCTCTGGCACTGCTGCAGGAAAGGCAGCAGACTGTCGCGTCCCCCTCAGCTGTATTCAGTCACCAGGATTCCCACTAGACCAGACTGGATGGAAATACAGGTACAGCACCACCCAGGCAATGAAACTTTCAGCTGCCATGAAACAGCTCTTGTTGCACCAAGATAAGGAACAAAAAAGCTCTTGGGTGCAAAAGCTGCAAAACCACTGAAATACTTTCAACAGTGACTCTAGGCAGGCTCACCTTTCTAAGGTAAATTTCATCTCTGCTAATCCTATCAGTTAATATTGAAATCAAATACAATGCAGTATTTGATATGACAGTCTCCTTCTTATGAAGTCAGCTGCAGCATTTTTTATTTGCATACGATTTAATTACATTTTTATTCCAGGTCTTCTATTCTGTGCATTGTGGGCAAAAGCACATGAATTCTGTATGACTGCAATGGTGGGAGAGATGATAAAACTTTGAATAATGCCGCAATGTGAAGAAATAAGGAAGATAAGTATTGCTGGTTTAGGAATGAGGCTTCAGGATGATGGGTAAAGTGAATAAACAGCACAGTCCCATTACTGAAAGATACAGAGCACCATTTCAGCTGCCCATATAATTTTTAAGACAGCCACAGACTCTTTCTGTAAGATACCTTGTTTACAGGCTTCATCTAACCCAATACTTAAGGAGAAAAAGTTCAAAAAGAGCAGAACAGCAGGGCACCTCAATTCCAGGCAACACATAACTATGGTGTTGCTAGACTTAATCTCTGTGTTTCCAAGAGGTGGGCTGTGGATATAGGGCTTTCTTTGCCCTGGGCTCTCCAACATGCGTGTTTGTTCTGTAACACTCCTGCTCCCAGATTAGCAAGGCACACTGGAGATCATAAAGATGTTCTGCAAAGTCAGGATGGAAAACACAACATTTGTAATAAAAGGAAACAGCCAAGCAAACAGTTGGATTCTGTGCATCAGTAACCATTATTTATGGTCGCTGGTTGTGAAAACCATTAAGACCTTTCAGAGCCACACACTTGCTTATTAGCCGAAGGCGCACACACAGCATTGAAGTGCAAAGTTATATCCCAAGCCACTTGTAAATAGTAGCACATAGTGTAGAATAACTTCACTCTTTGTCACACCAATTGTAGACATAAACTGGGAGCTTGATGGAACAGCTGCAAGAAAGCACTGATAAGGAGAAGCCCCTAGTTGTTTTGCACACATGGGGAAGGTTTTGTGCAGACTTGGATACAAAATTCCCAGATCCAGTCACTGATGTCCTCAAATCCTGATGTGTAGTTAGTACTCAACTACCTTTTTCTTTTAAAAAGGTCTGAACTTGGTTTATGACACACGTTACTCATTTGTCTGCCACATCAGAAATTGTTAAGAGAAGGAAAATGCCACATTCTTACATATTCAATTGATACAGTGGAATAGGCAATGGGAAATATTTCTGGTCTTTTAAGTGCAGAAGATTTTTTCTTGTTCCTGGATTTTGTTCCTAGCCAAGTTCATGATTTCTCAGCATTTACTGCCCTAGTTTACCCATCAGTAGGCTGGGTATAATGATAGTGCTGCTTCTTAATTCAGAGTTCATGTTTTCACAGTGAGTTGAGACAAGCACAAGGTGCTTTACGAATGTAAAATATTGATTTTTTTTTTTCCCCCTCAAGTTTGCACAAGGTCTAGAACATTATACAGTAGATAACGTGATCCTTGAGCACAGCATAAACTTCCTTCCTTTATGCAGCAAAAGGACATTCAGAAAGACAGAGATGTGCAGACAAAACCAATTCAAACAGGGCTGCCTGCCTATGAAGAATGGGGATGAAAAGCCAATTATGGTTATTTTATCATTAAAATGTTTCAGTCATGACAATCCTTTACTTACTGGCCACTGGTCAGCACCTGTTGGATGACATGGCACAATTAAGCTTTCTGTCTTACTAAAATTTAAAGGGAATACAGTGTCTCCTAGTCTTCCATGATCACAAGGAATGTTTGTCACTATTATCTTGGTTAACAAGAAGGTAAACTCATAATATGCACTCTCAAGTATTTATTCTTGAAAACAACTCTTTATTCATGTCAGAACTTAAAAATATTTGAACTCAGTGCTCCACTGTGCAAAGCTTTCAGTGTTAATGTTTCACTAGTGCTAGGTGCATTTCCTCCAGTGTTGAAATTGTGAATACACGGAAATAGAAACATAGGCAACAGTTTTCGTTGGATTAGCCATTTCTACAATGCTCATGAAGGCTTTAAAAAGTTCAGGACCAAATTTGGAAAACTACTGCTTCCTCTGAGGAGAAGGAAAGGACTGATTAAGACATAAATCTGGACTAATTCCAATTAATGATGTAGTTAAAAGATGTGAATAGCAGATTTGTAAGTGGTAAGTGGTTTTCTTCCTTGGAAGAAAAATCATGGTCTTGCAATTTTTCAACACCAGATCAGTTTTTCTTGCCATTCTGAACACTTCACATTCCTTTTCTGGAACAATAATTTTTAGCTTTCTATAGAGACAATATCAAAAACCTCCTCTTTTCACGCACACAAACATTTCAACAGATATATCCACCAAGCAGATATGTGCAAAACATAGGCAAAGCAGTACAACCCTCTGATGCAAATATATGCATACACACAGAGAGAGAAATGTTTCAATGCAAAAGGTAAAGGAAATACTAATTTTACACAGTAAGCTGATAGACTAAACAGTTCATGCTCATTAGTACTCATGAGCTGGTTTTGCACCATAACTGGAGGTAGGATAATACTAAAGGGAGAAAAGTGACTAGATTAGGTACTACAAGAAGTGACTTTCCACAGCATGACAGGGTTATGCAAGCCCATCAAGGCCCTTATATGCATAATTGCATGGTTGAAGCCCATGTTCAAGGAGGCTTCACTGACCTTGGTACCCATACCTGCCAGAGAAATACTATATATGTTTCAATAAATGTTTCAATAAAGGTAGATAAAGTCTCACATGTGTGGACAAGATCAGCAAGCTAAGTACTCGTGCTTCATTAATAAACCACTGTAAATAATAAACTGACCTCCACTATGTAATTATCTCAACCTCTTTTTCCATGCAATGATTTTGCCAGATGAAAGCATATCACAGGAACTGGATTTTCCCATAGATGCTTCAGTCTTATAACAAGGAATGATTAGTCCCACATTTCTCTTTCCCTGCTTCTCATACCCCAGGACAGCTCTGGTTTTTTACGCTAATGTTGGCAGAGGGGTGTGAGTAGTTCTTGTAATTCAATCATCAAGTTTAAGCCTGCTTCCCAAGACTAAATGGAAGCCAAATCTCAAAGCTGCATGCATCCTATGGCCTACTGGGATCTAAATACAACTAATTTCTGCTGGCTGAACTGTAATAATGAAGATTGTGAGTACTCAGTGGTAAAATTGGGGAGGCCGTATCTAAGGCAATGGAAGTTATACCATGTGCAAAATCCTATTCCCCAGACCAAGGTGGAAATGCTGTTGCTGAACGTTGCAAGGATAAGACAGAAGAAGAGTATAATTTATGCATTATAATTGAAATCAAGGAAGCATTTCCTGCTAATGCTGTCATGCCTGCTTTGCAAGGCTAACCCTAATGACCAACAACTGTACTTTTTAATACAATTTCTGAAGCAAGTGGTAGCTAGGGAATAGTCCCATTGGAACAGGCACCACACATGCCTTCCCTCCATTTCTTCATGTACAATTCACAGATGATTGCTTTGCAAGACTGTGGATGCATGACTTACTTATTCACTCTGGAAGAGTGAAGAGTCCCATAAAAGCATTTACTAATAGACTCTCTGGCAGGAAAATTCACCTCAGTGCAATTCCAAGCCACTCTAAACTTTTTTTAATCACCTAATGAACAGTATTTCCCTTTCACTGTTGGGAATGGACAGCCAGGTTTGGAAAAAAATTAACAACTAATCCAAATCACTGTCCACAAATGTGGCTGGACTTCTTTTTGGGTTTGTTTTTTTTTTTGGGGGGGGAGTTCAGTAAAAAACCTGTGTCCTTCTAGTTTAAATAGGAAGCAGAGACAAAATAATCATTTCTTTTTACTTCTGACCCAGCAAAAAGCATAATAAGGAATGTGCTAAGAAAACCATGCTGTCAAGATTCAGATCAAGGTTTACAGGTACTCTAGCTCAAGGCTGAAGATGTTCAGGCAGCATGTTTTCTTTGGGGATAATCACATAAAGAGCCAAACCCCATCACTATTTGCTGAAAGAAAAAGAATGGTCATTTCTTACATGTACTAGGCAGGGTAGCTTTAAGGGATGGGCTCATTCAGCTACAACTTGTACAAATCCTTAAATCACATAAATGGAGCAAAAATTAATGAAGAAAAGCCTGAGACTTCCCACTCACCTTTCTAACACTTTCAGGATGCTACAAACAAGACATTTTTACCAACTGTCTGACATTGGCTGCATTTGCCTTTGCTCAGACAAGCTCTCCTCTTCACTAGTAGGGTCAGTCTAAGAAGGTACATTTAGGCACAAGAACCATCACTGGTAAGAGCCACATTCTCACATTTCCTTCCTTCTTATCATTTCAGCTTAGCCCTTTCTTGTTACTCCATCTACTTACAGCAAGAGTATTAGCAAATGATGTAGCAAATCAGTGATAAAAGCCACTGGTCATTAAAATGAGGAGGCATCCTGGGTTTGAGCACTAATAAGAGGGCATTAGCACTATAATAACTGTCACATTAGACCACATTAGCACCACATCCAATCTGTGTGAGCCAACTCTTGGAAACCCAAATCTTTTTTGTTAATTGTTTTTCATGATGCTTTTGTCTTTCATGATTCTTCTGACTGCAAGCCTAGCTAGTCAGGCTCTTCCCTCACTGGGAGATCTTATACAGAGAAATGTGCTGGCTCCTAGCAAAGAGAATGACCTGAACAGACACACCAAAAAAATCCTAAATCTTCCCTAGTTCTTATCTGCCTGAAAAACACACACTGAAGATTCACGGATACATCCATCCTAGTGTTGACATATCATAGAAAGCAATAAGACAGTTTAAAACGAATTAGCTTTTATGTGGCTGTGTCTGCCAAGACTAAAATCTTTTCCACCTCCAGTCACTAAGGGTCTTCCTAGAGTAAAATCCTTTTTGGATCCTAAACTAGACTGCTTTTGATTTATTCAGTCTAGTATAAGATCCTCTTTGCTCCTGAATGTAAAGATACAGGATCAATAATTTCATCATAGCAATAATTTCTACTTTGTGTCAGATAGGAATTGTTGACAGATGATGCTCCATCTGTCACAGTATTTTACAGTAACAAGCCAAAACACAGCAAAAAAAATATTGTAAACTGTACTGTTAGGAATCATCGTAACAGAGCATCTTGGGGTTTTTGTAAATAAAATTTATTATAATGAAAAATCCCAATTCAAAGCTTGGATACTGGGACAGGTATAGCTATTTAGCATCTTTACACAAATGGTTTGAAATCTAATAGTGCTTAGCAAGGCACCATTTGAAGTTAATTTACATGGACAGACAACCACATGCCTGCTGTCCTTACACTTGGAACTGGGCAGTGCAAGCTAGCGCCCATCTAGAAGCCGTGTTATGATCCTCACACTGTGTGAAGCCCTAGCTACCACTCTAGTTATATATTCAGATTCCCCTGGAATGATGTTTAAATGGAGCATTCATGTAATGGCCTGTGTCTACTTATTCCAGCATGCGTAGGTTCACCTATGTTCAATGGGGTTAAGCCAACAAGTGTGTGGGGTAGGAATGGAAGGTATAGAAACAGAATAAACTTTGGAAGGGCCAGAGATGGGTGATCCCAACTGGCACCCACTAGCACCCACTGGTGAGGAGATCCCATGGTTCTCATCTTAGCCCTTTCTCCTCCTTTTTCCATTAGGGTGGTGATAGCCACAAGGGATTCAGCAGCTGGTTCCTCTGCAAGGGTACGCTCTTTAAAATATATGCCTGTCTAACCTGAAAGTGTGGTCCACCCTTTAATTTCAGTCTCATTCATGTTTCTAACCCCCATATGCTTCCCCTTCTTTCCCAGAACATCAGAAGGTTGAAGGCAGGAAAGATGGATGATTCTGCCCTCGAACTGGCACTCATTTTCCAAGTCAGATTTCTACCACAGGCTCCCTGCTACAGCTGTTTCCCACTAAAGCACACAGATATGGACAGAAACAAAACAAAGCTCCTGATGCAGCAGAACATACTGGAACACAATGCACAAATCAATAATTTCAAATTTAAAACTTCATGCGAGTCACACAAACCAGAACCACTCAGCTTTGCACAGTCCTCGATGCAGCAATCTGTACAAAAAGAAACAGAGCAAGACAGAAAGTCAAAAAAAAAAAAAGACCTGCATATAAAAAACATAAAATTACATTAAACTTGATTTATTTTCTGTATTTGCCGGTATATTCTGCGCTTAATTCTGCTTTTATCACAGCTCTTTTCCTCCTTTCCACCAAGCCCAGTCCAGTGGCACAGCTTCCTCAAAGTTTTCTCTGTTTGCTGGGTGAGCAAAGCCTCTTCATTTCACACATCATTTACAGCTCGCTGCTGTGATTTCAGAAAGTCAGTGGGCTTTTACCAAGCTAACAAGTGAGATAAACATTTTGTGTGTCTGCTAATTCTAAAAGTTCTGCAGATTTTCTGACAGGAAGTACCCAGAGCAGTCAGGGAAATTCAGCAGTTTCAATCCGATTTGCACCACATGGCAAACAAGTTTGCCCAGAAGTTAGTAAATAAATCAGGAAGAAAGGGAGGGAAATAACAGACTCTTCAAAGACGTATCGTATTCCGATAATGCAAACCTAATTCCTCTCAGCTTTCAATGTATTTTACGTGCCTCACTACATTTATTCACTCACTCTTTATTTGAACCAATAGATGAAAAAGTTTCTTTCTCTCTTTACTGTCAGTGAGCCAGACCTAGCCATCTTCTCCCGGCATAAGAGAATAACTGTTCACTCAGGGACAAATATCGGATAATGCATCCAGCTGCCCAGTGTGTCCAAGTCAAGCTTGTATTTTCAAGATCACTGGACATGAAAGACATAAGAAACTGGATGTCTGATCTGTACATGTGGAATTTTACCTGATATTCACCAAATTCATTGGCAAACCTTCTATTTATTGTAAAGTTTTAGAACTGGAGCCCTGTATGTGCATATGTAAACTGGGCAACTATGTGTGCAAACAACACAATTTACAAAGGTAAATTACAGATGCAAGTTAGTTGTGGGTTTTATGTATGGCCAGGTGTATGTCCAAAGCTTTTAAAAGCGTGGTTCTATTTGAATAAAGAGAAACAGAAAAAGCACAACTAAAGAGAAAACGTGTGAATCTTTCCAGAGGGATTTTTTCATGTGAGAACATCTGAGTCCATTCTTCTGTGCAGCCAGAGATATGATCAGTTACAGTCAATATATCACCTTATATTAAAACAACAGCAACACAAGGTATAAAAAAACCCCGCATAAACATTTTACTATCTGTTTTGATGCGGGTTTTTTTTTCCCACATCACTAGTAGCACCCTCCTATGCACAGTGAGCTTTGGCACTGCAAAATGACTAATCCCTTCTGGATTCTTAGAAAGTCACCACCATCAAACCTCAAGATCAAGATTATTAAATGAAAGAATTACATGTCTTATTTAGTAACAACAAGACGAAAAAAGGAACAGTGAAACATTTCAACCTGCAGGCCGACAACAGGCAAGCAAAGGTCTTCATTGGTTACTTTCATTTAACTTCCTTTAATAGCATAATAACACATGATCACAGCTAACAGAATTGGCAATAAAATGGCTATACATATTTAATCAGTATGGGAGAATAAGGACTAAAAAAAGGATGAGGGAAAAAATGGATGGATGCCTTCATTCTGGCATCGCAGTCCGGAGAGACTGGAAAGTGATGATTGTCTCATGTTCCTTATTTCACACAGCAATATGTTGTAAAGAGGATGGAACCAGTCACATATGTTCTGGTCCTGGCTGGGATGCATCTGTTTTTTACGAGCATGAAAAGAATGTTTTTCCACATTAATAAGGACTTAAGGAAATACATAGCTACATCTTCCAAATCAAACAAGAGAAAGCCAGAGTGAACAAGATGCAACCTTCTGAAGCGAAGTTATGCTTAAGGCAAAACCTCAAAAAAATGGAAGTGAGAGGCCCCTCTGAAAAACTTTAGCCTCGCATCCCCTTTGTCCTGGCAGTGCTCAGAGAAATACCTATACTGCTGAGGGAAATCTCTTGTACATATTCCCTCAGGAAACTAAAGATCTAATGTAGGAAAATATTTAAAATCTCAGACCTTACACGTAAGCTCAAATTTAAGCATGCACTTAAATGTGATCTTGAAAGACGCTCTAGCTGCGTAACTGGTTTATTTCAGCTGTCATCAACCCTAAATAGTTATAAATTGAACCATCAGCGTTTTAGTTATATCACATCAGAGCTAATTTTTAAGTTTGTCTTTCGAAGGATGCTGACTGCTGTATCTAAAGCATCCAAGGTCTTTTTCTTTTGGAGAGAAGAAATGTAACAGATCAGGCAGAAATGCACAGGGGTCTCTGAATATTTTTGCTGTAGATTGCTGTGCAAAATCAATTATTTCATAAACTTAAAAAAAAACATAAAAAGCAGGATATTTCAAACAGGAAAATGAGTAACACTGGTTTTGAGAGAAATAATCATGTTATTGTGGAATACTAATCCAAGTAAGCTTCTTTATATTCCAAAATATTGTTTTATATGTGGCATTTTGTATTCCTTTTGGTGTGTCTTTTAAAAGGGACGCAGTATTTAGGAATTGAACTATTAGACCTCAGGAAGGCTGTTATCTCAGGAAGAGAAGGACTCATTGCAAGCACTTGAGAAAGACAACAAAACAGTGAACTGAAAAATGCCTCCAGTGCCAAAGATATTTTTAAGATATCTTTGAACACTGTTAGCAAAATTAACACTTGCAAGGAAGTAGAAAAGGAGTGAGAAGCAGGGCTCAGGCAAATGCTAATTGGGGAGGTTTTCATATTCCTGTTCAGGGAGGCAAAATAGTCTCTTGGGTAGAGCTCCCCCGGGATTCTGGAGGCAGGAGCTCTCTTCCCAGCCATCACTCTCTGAATCCCCAGGTGACCCTTCACATTCAAAGCCAAGATGCTCCCTGATCTTCAGAACAAAAGCCATGAACTTTGTGGAGCACTTTGAGATATGCCATTACAAAATTCTGTGTCAGGAACAGGAATTCCAAAATCTGCAATTAGTTGTATAGGAGGGTATCACATAAAGCAGATCAGACATTTCTACCACAAGATTTTCTTTTGACATCTGTTTAAAATTTAAGTGCTCAATAATAAGATGCCGAGCTTTGTCTCCATTACAGCCTGGAACCAGCAGGAAGCTCTAGTGCTGAAATACTGCCTCTAATTTTTCATTTTACTTTATACCAAATTACCCATATTTCATTTGTTCTAAAGGCCAATATAATAATATTTTTAAATGACATTTATATGAAACCTTTTCCCTCCAAATTCTTTTCAAGGTATTCACAAGTCACACCTCATTACATCGTTGGGAGGCAAATAACTGCAATGCCCATTAAAAGGGTCTGCACTAGTACAAGAGAAGTAGCTTGCCCATAACCCCCAAAGTGATGGCCAAGGCAAAAGTGGCTTCCATATCCCTGATATCTCCAGTGAAAGTGTTTGTGCAGTGACACATGGAAAAGCTCTGTGTCTTAGGGAAAAAAAAAACCCAAAGAATTAAAAAAGTTATTCTGGGTAAATTTGGGGTTCCAACTGTTAATAGCAGGTAAGAAATAAATTACAGAGGCCTTCACTTCCACCATGCAGCTGCAGCTCTCATCAGTGGAAGCCTTCCACATACCTCGAGGACAGACTGATGCAAAAAAACATCACACCTTCAAAAGCAGAGAAGCTGTTACTGGGCTTCTGGTATCCCAGCTGGGCACTTGTGAAAGTGCTACCCGTAACAACATTTCTGCCGATGTAATCGCTTTGTGCAAAATGTACAGGTTAATTTTCCTTCCTCTTACTGGGATCAACAGTGGGTAACTTCTGAGAGTTCATAGTGGGGCAGAGAGAGAGAAATGGCAAGTTCAAATTGCAGAAGAAACACTGTATTTTATTTCTTAATGTGAATGTGGCCTAAACAGTGATTCTTAGCTTTAGTGGAAAAGGTATTTTAAAGCTTGCCTACAAAAACAGTCTGGTTGCCTCCTTCTCCCTCATATCTTTCCAGCTGCACTGAAGTTATGTGTATTAGAACAAAGGTGCCACATATTTCTGGATTGAAAATTAATGCAGTCCCTCTCTTACACATTAATTGCCAGGAATGGGATCAGAAAGAAATACTGAGGTGAAGTCTGGATATAAGAGTGCTTACAGTAAATTTTCCTCAGCTCTTTTGGTTCCATACATAAGATTAAATGTCCCTATAACTCTTGGCTTAATATCTCAGCCAAGCCTATAGCAGTGTCATAGGTTTACAGGCTGCTGCTTCAGTTTCTACTCTTCTTTAACACTCATTAGACTTTGGGGCTCTAAAAAGGCCTTTGTTCCTGCCAGCAACATCCTCCCGTCATCCAGATTAAGGATTCATGCACTTTCTGTAGTGTAATGTGATTTTTTATATCCAAGATAATCTTCTGACACTTGTGCACACCTGCTGTAAAGGGGAAGAGTTATTTTCCAATGTCTCTGTTCAATTATTAGTGTCATCTGTAATGAACTATTCTGATTTAATTGCAGAATTTGTCTCTGTTGTACTATGGACAAAAAGAAACATAATAGAGCATTAATTTAAATAGCAAAACTAATGTTCACAGCAATATAAAAAAAATATTCCAAAGCTGAAGGTACTTTTTTCAATTTGTTCCATCCGATGAGGTGATTCTTTTGAGAAGACCATTAGACTCATAAATCTGATGCACAGAGGGCTTAACACAGGAACAAATACGAGCACTCACACATTCATAAACGAATGGCACACCTCTGAATTACAACACAGCAAGTAACTTCACACCCCAGGAATATGCTTGAGAGACAGTATTAGCTGTTCAGCCACAGTGGATCAATGTTTATATCAAGTCATTTGGCAAAATCAAAAGTGGTATCTGTCTGGGAAGCGGTACCTGTCTGGGAAGCGTTACAACTTACATTTAGGGTAGCAGCGTGGAGAGGTTAAAACAATGTTCTCTTTGATTGCAGTGTACTTCTCTTTCACCTTGAAGTGAAAAAACATCATTTATGCTTCTTTCTTTTTTTATTTTTCCTTTTTTTTTCTTCCCCTCAAATGCAGCAGCCACATGTGGGGACTAGATTTAGCGTGACTCCAGCCTGATTCTTCAACACTGGTCAATTCAAGTCTCTGATGCCTTCAACAGTAGCTGTCAAGTAGCAAATTTAGACTTTTACAGAACAAGAAAGTTGGACACACAATACGATTGACAAATCCCATACTGCCCCATGTTGCTGATGTGCTTGGTAGATAGCCTGGACAATGTTCTACTTTCACACACACACACTCACTCATTTTTTTGCCCTCTCCAAATAAGAAACAGTTAAGATTAAAGAACATACTAAACTGAGCACAGAGAAAGGCTTTTGAAAACACTGCCTTAACTCTTCAGTGCTCCTTTTGTTAGTAAAATGGCCATAATCCTTGCATCATATTATCTAATTTTACATAACTCCCCTCTCTACAATATCCTGTAAGACCCAGGGATGACAAGGCCTATAAAACTATATTGTTACCTATTTTTCCTGTTCATGGAGTACCACTTCTGTTTGTTTCCTGTCAGGAACCCTGCTGTACAATGACACGTATAATGCGTTTCTACAGCATGCTGCTCAGCAGCTCTCTTCCACTGGCTCAGTCTTACTTTGGAGGGCACAACTTGCCAGAAACCACTAAGACCCTTCATTCAAACAACCAGAAATTAAGGCTCCACAGGGGAGCACATTGCTGCCTTACA
Source organism: Coracopsis vasa (assembly GCA_026283785.1). Taxonomy (NCBI): domain Eukaryota; kingdom Metazoa; phylum Chordata; class Aves; order Psittaciformes; family Psittacidae; genus Coracopsis; species Coracopsis vasa. The sequence goes on from JANHGB010006371.1 coordinate 26,701, forward strand.
GCAAGCAAATAAGAAGCAGGCCTATGGCAGCCCAGTAACTGATCATATTTTATGTCAGTTTAGTCAGCTGTCCTCACAGCAGCTTTCCTATGCTTCTTATTCTTGAATTTCCACCCAGTAAAAGGGCTCCCATGGCTGAGGTACAAGGTCCTTGACACATCCTGTTAGCACTGTACCACAAACCTTCAGAAGCACCACTGGGTGTCTTGTTCTTCCACCACCACCAAAGCAGTAATGGTGTCACTTTCACATGCATCAGCAGCTGAGGTTAAGTGTTGTATCTGTTTAATATCTCATGTACTTTCTATCCAAGACTCTCCTCTGGTGTCAGGGGATGAACTAACTACTCACTTGTGTCTCCAATGTGTGTAAATTAGCATTTACATGATATAATTCCCCATCTGCACACACATTAAAGAGATACGTATTTCAAAGCCACTCTTCCAGGATATATATTGGTTCACACCACACAAAGTCATCGCCTCTCAGGGCAAGGGGATTTGATTTACACATGACCCCACGGTGCAGAGAGAGATGTCAAGCTGCCATGAGCTATGATACTGCCTGAAACCTCCCTGGATGTGGAGGAATGGTGCTGGCAGCTTCCTCAGAGCCTTGCACCCACAGCCTGCTGCTGGGGAGGAGTGCAAAGCAAGGTCACAGCAACACATCCCTTTCAGGGTAATCCCCACCACTGCCTTGAGGGAAATGTCTCTCTGCTCCTCCATCTATGCAGTCTACCCCCTTCTATGAGACAAGGAGTTTCCTGAACTTTGCTTTTCTGACACAGCAACACAAGTTGCTGTATAGGTCAGTCGCCACATGTCCCCCTCTGAGTAGAGAGGTTCAATAGTCCTGTCCTGACATCTTCTTTAACAAGCAGTCTGACAGGTTATACAGCTTCCAGTCATTTTATTGCTAGGAGCTGGGTAAAAGCTAGTGGAAGATGGTGGGCGTAACACTTCATCTTTTCATTCAGAATAAATTCAGAGAAGCCATGAAGGTTCTTTATGAAGCCAGATGTTTGAAACACTAATGATCTCCACCCCAAACATAACTATATGCCATCTCTGAAAACAAAGACACATGTGGACAGAGAGGCTTCACAGGCAATTACGTTGTGAGGGATTGTGCGTGACAGAAACAGCAAGATTAGAAAAGCTGAGGAAGAAGACAAAAAAAGACCCTGTCACTATTCTGACAAAACAGGAAAGAATAAGCATCTGGATGAGCAGGGGCTGGGGCAGAGAGACCTGACCCTGTGTGTAAAGAGATTATCTCCTGCCTGAACCCCCCATGGGTTCAAGGGAGCAGTTCCTCGTGCATTCTTTGTCATAATATAAGATTTCATCAAGACCACCTGATTGCCTCATCCATCTCTTCTCCTAACAAAAGAGCAGCAGTACCCTGAACTTTTGCTAACTTCTCAGGTCAGATATATGTAACATCTAACCTAAAGGACTTTTAGCATCAGTGCTCACACACACCATCTAATGAATGAACTAAACTCAGATGGTAGTTTTGGGGGTTGGGTTTTTTTTAACCACTGCACAAGCTGTGCAAACTTCCGCTGTCTACCCAGCCCTGCACACAGAGCTCAGAGGAAAAAAACACCTGCCCCTGGAGGACACTGAAGTCCAACATGGAAACCTGTTAAGGGTTTCGTGATTCCAGCTAATTTACAGCTGTGGTACTATTTTGCATTTGCTTTCACAAAACCAGTATGCACCTAAGGGCTATTCACATGTAATGACCATAGTCAGTAATAAGGAAATGGTTACCATTTAATTCACAGATATTAATAATGGTCACATACAATATTTTAAGGGGAAAATGTGGAGGAAAGGGGAGAAAGGGGAACTGTCATTCTGCAAACATATACTGTAGAGTCTTCATAATTAGTTGTTCTTATTTGCAGTACTTTTTTTAGCCATTGGATAGATCCACTGAGATTCAAAGCCATCATATGACCAGTTTTATTTTTCCTCTTCTTACAGCTCAAATGAGTACAGTCTTAAGAAAGCAGTGCTTTGGACCACTTGTACTGATAACAAAAGGGAGAGCATCTCCCAGCTTTTGAGTGAACTACAGACAACAACTGTTGACCACCGTTCCCTCTATCTCACTCTACTAAAGCAGTCAGCTTGTAAAATATCTCTTCTTCAGCTGCCTCAAAGCACCATGTCTTTCCCAGTCCCCTCCTCCCTACATTAACCATCATGCTTGGGCTTTCTGCATCTCTTCTACTTTCTCCAAACAGCTCTTAGGAAGAGACAGATTTTGCTCTCCTCCATTGATTGTGATAGCAATGTCCTCAATCTCTGACTCCACTCAGGAATAAACCTATAACCCTTTGCCATTTTCCTCAGCTTTTAACTAAAGCTTCCCCTTCCCAAACACTGTTCCCGCCTGCACCCCGCAGTTGTGTTTGTGCATCTCCTTACTCTGCTCACTGTCTCCTTTCCCTGACTTCCCCAGCTGCAGCGGCTTAAAAAGGGAGTATGAGATTTTGTCTGCAATTGATTTTAATTCTTTCCCTCGTGCTGCCCCTGCAGGCACTAGTTTGCCAGCCCAGCTGTGGCACTGAGCTCAATCAGTTCTCCCTCACGCACAGCCTTCCCTTAACAAGCTGTGACTGATCAGAGAGGGACAAACGCACACGCACTTTCATATTCATTTCTTTGCATGTTCCAGAGTTTTCTTACAGTATGAGGTCTATCAGAAGAAAATATCTGCTTTTTTTTGTTGTTGTTTTTAAGGTAATGGTTTCCTCTGCAGCCCTGAAAGCGCAAACACGACAGCGCTTGGCCTACTGCAGGCGACCCAGAGAGGGGCTCCGAAATGAAAGTGAAACACATGAAAGCAGCTGAAGTGTTCAAGCAAAATGAAAATACAAAATGCTTGAGAGAACAAAAAGCAATGTTAGCAGGGCAGCTGATAGATTTTTGAATACTCTTTTTGTAATAAGGCCCTAATGTGTTGTTTTAAGGGCTGAATGGGAGGAAGAAATACGAAATTCTCCTTCCCGCCACCAACTTTCTAGAAGAGTCACAATGATCATAGAATCACAGAATGGTTTGGGTTGGAAAGGACCATAAGATCACCTAGTTCCAACCCCCTGCCATGGGCAGGGACACCTCACACTAAACCATGTCACCCAAGACTCCGTCCAACCTGGCCTTGAACACTGCCAGGG